>PVJL010008337.1:0-61486 GCA_004026885.1 Lyroderma lyra
TGGAAGAATTGTCTTGGGCCACACATAAAATATACTAACACTAGCTGATGAGCTAAAAAAATAAAAAACAAAACAAAAAACAACTCACAATGTTTTCATAATTTGTGTTGGGCCCCATTCAAAGTCATCCCAGGTCAGAGGTTCAACATGCCTGTTGTAGATGAAGCATATAAGTAATTGTTTCTACAGCTCTGCCTCCAACTGTGTCCCCCACCCCAGGGGCAGTGACATGAGGCAGCAGCTTTGAGAGACAAAGACTATGGAATGATTTTGCAATTTTTAAATAAGATTGTTTATATGCCTCCATCACTCTATTCTTTTAAAAAATAAATCATCTTCTATACTACAACCAGAGTAATTTTCTAAAATATAACTATGATGGTATCATTTCTTTGTTTGAACCTCTTCACTAGTTCCCAACCACCCAATGAAAAAAATACGAAGTCCTTCCATTGGGGCCTGAGGCTGCTTCTGAAATAACTTTTCTTTACCTCCCCTTCTCCAGCCACACTGTGTACACATCATGTGCTCTAGCCCTGAGAAACTACTTGCAGCCCTCAAATGTGCCAAATTCTTGCTTTTGTACCCTTACACATACACCCCTCTCTCCTGAGAAATGCCCTTTCTCCCCTGCCCCTCTAATCAAAGTTTATCCTTTGATACTCAATCCTTTGATACTCAATGCAGTTGGTGTCTTCTATGGGGAGCATTCTAACCTTCAGGGGCAGTTACTCTAATGTTGAGAGGCAGTTAAATATTTCTGTGTTCCTACAATGCCTTGATCTTCATATCTCCCTCTAGTTCGTCCTGAATTTTCACCCTGGTAAAATGTTCTGTGACCCCCACCAAAATGCTAGCTTTTTGGAAGGTAGGCCTATGTTCACTACATCTAATTATTCCCATTTTAAAAAGAAGGGGGAGGTATCAGTAAGAATGGTTCTAGGGTCAAAAAGACTCAGGCTTAAACTTTTGTTTTGCCATTTATTGAATGTGCCTTGAGCAAGCTGCTTGATTTCACCAAAGCTTGTTTTTTGTTTTTGGTTTTTTATTTAGGCCTGGGAAATTAAAATGGCAGCTACTGCATTGTAAGAATTAAAAGAAACACTGAAAAGCAAAGTGATTAGCACAGGGACTGGCACATCATAAGTGATCAATAAAATTACCTTATATCCATTATTATAGTATCAAAAATAAATTATTATGTAATAAAATATATTATGTATTTACATAATTTAGTATTTTAATGCAAAATCAAATAAACATTATTTAACAACACAGCAAATATATTACAGAAAGAATCTCTACATGTTAATGTATACTAAATACATTATAGAATAATGACCAATATCCAATTAGTAACATGAACATTAAAAATTAAAGTCAGACTTAAAACATTCCTGAACCTCATATATACCATTATTAAAACATAAATCTCTCCCTTACAACCCCTTTGACAGGTGTTGTTAGAATACTAAATAGGAAAATCAACTGCGTTACATTTCACCTCATGTTACATTTTCTTTAATCATCTGATTATGAGCCAATATATGACGAGGATCAAGGGGAGAAAAAGCTGAGAGGTTTAGGTTAAGTTACTCTTTAACAAATATTTACACCATAGGAAAACACTAACAAACAAAAAACGCTGTATACATAATTCAATTAATAAATACATGATAGTCTCCATAAGTAAGCAAGATTCTAAATATAGTTAAAAACAAAACTCCTGGTATTGGAATTTATTTCAAGTATATACATATATTTTACATTTCCCAGAGCCCTAATAATACGCAATCTTCTGCCTGCAAGCCCAAGCAATAACAGCAAGCATTAATGCAACAGGTGAGAAAACCGTTAGCATCCTTTACTCAAAAAAAGGAAAAGCCATATATACTCTAGTCAGTAGATGGATGTTTCACAGCAATACCGAAACGCAGCACAACCACCATCTGGTAGGGATTCCTAAATAGTATACGTATTTTTCTACTTTTATACAACTCGAAAAGCCCTATTAATGTAATTCTATTCTCTTTTTATAAATGAAACGCAACGATCACCTTTTCTCAGATGTAATTAAGAAGGTATCCCCAGGTTCAATATTCAGCACCAGGTTGACATCCTAAAAGGAAAGAAACGTACATAGTACGCATCTGATTTAAAAGCATTTCAACCAGAATTGGGAGTAGGAAAAGCAAAGACTCCGTTTCCTCCTTCAGGACACTACACGAAATGAACCCCCCGGAGCCGAGGAGCCCAGGCAGAGGAGCGAAAATGTACGCAGATGTTTCCCAGAACCACGTCCCTCCGCTCGGCTGCGCTTGGCCGGTCAGCCCGCGGTGGCGCAGTGCCTCCTCCCCTGCACCCTCGGACCCCGAAAAGACCGGGGCCAACCCAGTGCCTGGGCCCGGGCTCCCGCCAGCAGCGCGCCTGCTGCGTACTCACGGGGAGAGCGCAGTGTGGCCGACAGCCCGGCGAGCCAGAGCCGGCGCCGAGACAGGACGAAGCAGCTTCCCGCGCCAGCGGAGCCCAGTGGGGACTGAGGCGGCCACACAGCCACTCCAGCCACCCGTAACGCAGCTCTGAGAGCGCGCCCCGTGCCGCAATGCGGACCGCGCGCCGCCCGCTGACGTCAGCACCTACCTACGCCACAGTTCCCTAGACAACCGATGAGGCCCTGCCAGGACCGCTGCCCTGCTTCGCGCCCCTCCGCCTGCGCGCAAAGGTACTGCACTGCGGCGCCTGCGGAGGCCGCGCGCGCGCCCGCCAGTCCGCGAGCCCAGACTGCCACCGGGTACGCGCTCCGGGGGCCGTGCCGGGGACTCCTCCCGCCCGCGCGGAAAGCTGAAAGGGAGAAGAATCGAGTACCCCTGAGCGCGAAGGGGCTCCGGGAATGCGTAGGTACCCCGAGAGCCTCAGCCCGTCCACCCAAAAGCGCCTCTACGCCTCGGAACTGTAGTCAGCGCTGGGAAAAACGGGAAGGGATAAAGCGAGCTGGGAAGGTTTTCGTGGTCCCCGCCAAAGAGAACAAAAGTGAATGAGGGAAAGAAACAGACTCGTCGCCCCCCACGCGATCGCACCCACAAAATGAAACATCCTATTAAGTGTGGAGAATGAAAAGTTGTACTGCAGACCAAATCTTAAGAAAAAAATACCCGCGATTCATTTGGCGCTGAGTTATCTCACTATGTGTTTAAAGCAGAAGAAAAAGAAAAACGTCATCTTTTTCTACACCCAATGCTACCCTCCCGCTTTGTAATTTCTGCCACAGGCGCCATCTTTAGTTCTGAGTCACCAGCGATGGAAAAATACTAGACTAGTCACTCTTCGACTCTTGAATTTTCTGCAGTTGTAGTCACCCGCTATAATAATCCATTTCTTCGTTTGTATAGTGACAGCGTTATGCATATTTCTTTGCAGGCCAGCTTTTACATTTCCATTGATATCACCATATATTACAAAGCATATCTCATTCGTTTACATGAAAGGTGAGTTGAGGAAACAACTATGTTGAGGCTAATGGGAGCAAGTCTTTTCCCTAACAGAGAAAGAAGTTAGTTACAAATGGGGAAAGGAAGAATTCCAGAATGACCCTTGTGGTGGTTTAGAGGTGTTGGAAATGTTAGTGCAAACTCAAGTTTTCAATATATATGTAAACAGACATACAGATAAAAGTACTTGTGTGTATTTCTTATATCTATCTACCCATCCATCTATCCATCCGTCCATTTTTCTTCTATCTGCTGAAAAGGTCTAGGAGTGATGACACCCTAGAAGCAAGGATCACATAGTGCCTAGATCAGGGGTATCCAACCTTTTTGCTTCCCTGGGCCACATTGGAAGAAGAATTATTTTGGGCCACACATAAAATGCACTAATGATAGCTAATGAGCTAAAAAAAAGGTCTGTGAATAATTTTCGTAATGTTTTAAGAAAACTTAGGAATTTGTATTGGACTGCATTCAAAGTTGTACTGGGCTACATGCAGCCCATAGGTTGCAGGTTGGACAAACTTGGCCTAGATCTTGGTTTCTAAACATCATTCTCTACTAAAAAGGAACTAGGGCCTCTTGGAGAAATAGCTGATGCCAGAGCAGAGGCAGTGAAAGTACAACATGAGCTTGGAAAATCTTATTGAACTGGAAATTAAAGAAGTTGTCACAGAATGATGGAATATATCAGAAGGATGCAGAACTGGCAGGAGCCCACACTGGCTACATCTGGGTCAATCTGAGCACCACTATAATGCTAGATTATGATCCACTGAATAAAATAGAAGTACTTGAGTTTATACAGAAATTAATACATGGATTTTTAAAATGGGGACAAATAAAAGCTCTTCCTTACACTAGAATGCTAATTAGTAAATGTTTAAGGAATAATATAAGTAGAAACATGACCATTTGGCAACTGTTACATCAAAAATTGATTCAGGCAAGAATCATCAATGTAGACCCAAACTAGAGGGCAAGAGTTTTAAGAGGAACATAATATTTATATCGCCTCAAAATGTCTCCCTACCAAATGCTTGTCGGTTCCAAAAGGAAAAATGGAAACTTGACAATGCAGAAATCTGACACTGATGACCAAAGTTGCTACTCTCCCCAGTAATGGGACAAATCAACATTGTGTGCCATCTGGTAGGAGATACTTATAACACGCTTCTGTGATATTTCAGCCAAAAATACATCACCTAAATGTAATCATGAGGAAAGATCAGAGAACACCAAATTGAGGAACATTCTGCAAAATAATAGGCCTATACTCTCAAAAGTATCAAGGTCATAAAAGACAAAGAAATGACTAAAGAATGTTTTCATATTGTAGGAGGCTAAAGAGATATGACAGCTAAGTGGAACATCTGAATTGGATACTTTATTATAAAGGATATTATTGGAACAATTGACAAAATTGGAATGGGGTTGTGGATTAGATGGCAGCATTTTAACTGTTAATTTTCTGATTTTGTTTATTGTGGCAATGTAGGAGATATCTTTGTTTATAGAAAATATATATTGAACTATTGAAAGGTAATGAGGCTTCATGCCTGTAACTTAAATGGTTCAGAAAAAAGTATATATAAATAATGAAGTAAATAAAATATACATTATATATGTATACTCATATATAGACAGAATGATAAATGTAATATATCAGTAATTGGAGAATTTGGGCAAAGGCATAAGTTCCTCATACTGTTCTTGCAATTTTTCTGTAAGTTTAAAAGTATTTTTAAACTATAAAAAAGTATTTTAAAAGTACAGAGGTTTCTGGCTCAGGCAACTGTGTGGAGAATGGCTACTTAATTAACAACGGAAAGGCAGGAAAAGCAGGTCTGGAGAAAAAGATGTTTTAATTCCAGTAGGCAGTTGAGTCTATATATGTAGTAAACTGAAGAAATCAGATATATTTCTTTTGCTCTCATTAACCAAGATTGAAGTCATGCTACAGGTCCTAGAGAGGCAGACAATTAAGAGCAGTAGTGGTACTACTAATAATATAATTGGGCAACCATTCATGAAAATAGATTTAGGGTGTGCAAAGTATTTAATAAATAAAAAATTGTGAGTTTATTGAATAAAACAAAGGTGGTTGATACACAAAAATATTTAATCTCCAGTATAGGATATGCATTGACCAATCCGAACAGATGTTGGCCTTACTGCTTGTATTAGTTTCCTAGGGCAGCCCTGCAAAGTACCGCAGACTGGGTGGCTTAAAAACAAATTTATTTTCTCACAATTCTGGAGGTTGAAAGTCTAAGCTCAAGGCATCAGTTGGGTTTGCTTCTTCTGACGCCTCTCTCCTTGGCTTGTGTGTGGCTGCGTTCTCCCTGTGTCTTCACATAGTCTTCCTTCTGTGTTATGTCCTAATCTCTTCTTAGCTATCATATTGGATTAGGGCCTATGCAAATAACCTAATTTTAACTTAATTACCTCTTTAAAGACCACATCTCCAAATACAATCACATTCTGTGGTACCGGGAGTTAAGATTTCAACATATAAATTTTGGGGAGACGACACAGCCCATGACACTGCTGGTATAGGATTCTGGAGACAGTATGACAGATTGCAATGAGTGGACTCATTCAGATCGAACCAACCATGTAAATACATGTCACAGGCAATCCGATTTTCAGCATGGGCTGATATTAAGTTATCTTTGTTAATTTCTTAATAGATTCAATAATGGTCTTATGGTTGTGTAAGAACATGAGTTTTTAAAGTGCATAGAGTAGAATGATAAGATATCTGAGATTTGCTTTAAAATACTCTAGGAAAAAAAGATGGTGGAAAGATGACACATGTATATCTAAATTTTGATGGTTGTTAAAGCTGACTCATAGATACCTGGTATTTTATTATACTTTGTCTATGGTATTTAGAAATTTTTATAATAGAAAGAGACAATAAAGTTAGGAAAACTCATAGAGAATTTGAAAGAAATAGAAACATGAAAAAAATACACACTCAGTACCGCTACCCCAAGAGAATCTCAATTAGCTTTGTTGAAAAAAATTTTTTTCAGTTTGTTTTCCACTTATGTTCTAATTTTGGTCATACCATATGTAAGATATTTATTTCTGCTTTCTTTAATTAATATTATAATTTTATTTCCCTGCTATTATGTTTGCCATATTAACTTCATCCCCAGTTAAAAACTCTAATGTTGTTATAATGTTCATCTGTGCTTATAATAAAATTCAAACAAGGGGGTTCCCTGGTGGTCTAGTGGCTAGGTTTCGGCGCTCTCACCACAGCAGCCTGGGTTCCCTTGCTGATCAGGGAACCAACAACAACAAAAAAATTCAAACAATCATCCACATATCTATAAAGTAAGAACAGAAAGTCTGCAATATGTTAATTGCTAGTAATATTGCTTTATACTTTCTTTCAGTGTATACTAAACATACTAAATTGTTAAGACAACTTCATATTGTAGATTTTGTCCTGCCACCTTGTGTTTGTCTTTATTAAGTATTATTACCCTAGTAGGCTTTTTATGTCAGTAATACACATCTATCTCATTCATTTTAATGGCTTCGTATTATATCATTTCTATTCCAGAGTCTCTTTATCAATTATAATAAAAATGCCAATAGGTAATATTGTGGGTTTCTTTTTAAATTAAGAGAGCTCTCATGTAAGTCTCTCATATTATTATTAAATTTATTCCTCAGTATTTTACATCATTTTGGTGCTTGTTTGAATGCAGTAAATTCTCATATTTTCTAACCAGTGATTGCACATTTTCTTGCATTTCTTCCTTCTAGGTCTCCATTGCCTGTTTTTGCTAATCTTGCTCTCTTGATATTGGAATATCCCAGAGCTAACTTCTTAGACCTCTTCTGTATCACCACACTTACTAGTGTGGAGATCTCTTCCAGTCTCTACAATCTCATTGTCATAGAGACTACTCCCAAAAATATCTCCCCAGCCTATTCTCTCCTAAACTTCAGACTCATCCAACTGCATGCTAGATATCTCCACTTAGATTTCTAATAGGCATCTCAAACTTAGCTTTTCTGACACTGAACACCTAATCTTCTGCCTACTCAGACAAACCCCACTTGAAGCGTTCTCTATCTCACATAATGGCAACTCTATTTTTCCAGTTACTGAAGTCAACCACCAAACACCTTGGGATAATCTTTAATCTTAATTTTTTTATATTTATATACAACCTATTGCTTAGTATAGGTTTGAACCCAAATCCCAAGTAAGACCCACTATGTTTATAACTCAGAGGGAAGATTTTTTTTTCTCTACACAAATTTTAGCCTGAACATTCAAGCCTCCTTGTCACCCTTTGCTAGTATAGTTTTTTGAGGGTTCTGGGTTTATGCAAACATCTTAATTCCTCCACTGAACAAGGCCTCATATCCTCTATTTTAGGAGACCGTTACATTCTAAGACCAGATTCAGGGTATCAGCAAATGCCCCTAAAGGTAGGAATGCCTTCTGTCCCTGGTTACCACTCTTATTTTAGTTTGCTCTTTTGTTTGGGCCCCTGAGAAGTTCTTTTATTTTTCCAAGAGCCAAGCAGTGCAATTTAGTGAACATTTCAAGCTGATTTCATTGGTTTGTTTGTCTCAGACTATATCTCTTTGACAAATTGCATAAAAAGAAATTCTTTCTCTCAACACAATACATGTCGCAGAGACTTTTATGAGTTAGTAGTAATTGCCTGGTAATAGTAATTTTCATTCAAATTTAGCAGATGACTTACTGAAATAATTGAGCTTTCCTTATAAACTTTCTGGGATGACACTCTGGATAAGCTTATGAATATGGGTTAGGTCAGAATCTACTGAGCTTTGCACAGTGTATAAAGCTGTTTATAGATTTGTTGTCTACATGTAGTATTATTTTATTTGAAAAATGCTTTGATTAGGTCTCAGAAAGCCCCATAAAAAACGTGCTGCAGGGACTAAGAGATTTTTTTAAAAATCTGTTTCAGCGTTATCTTAACCTAGGTCTCTAAAACAATGAGCACTAGAGGGCAGCAAATCAACATATATCGTTACGGATGCCGCACAGGACTGACTTTTAGATCTCATTATGCACCTATTTGTTACCAAATTATTTAATTACTGATGTTTAATCAACTAGTTTGAATTTATAGTGGTTGATGATTAGATGCATTAAATACCAAGGCTGAAAAGATAGTTTCTAGATTAACGAAGTACAGAATGGAGCCTGTACTACCAGAGTCTGTCTAGCACACTTTTAAGAATTGAGAGCCCTTTCTTGTAGTTAAAGACCACTTTCTAGACGGCTCCCTTTTCATTCACGAAGAGAAGCCTTCTGACTGAGCAAAAGGTATATTTCAGACACTTCTTCCTGTTCCTGAGTGGTAAGGTCATTTGTTTCTGCTAACGCTTAAATTTTCAAATGGTTTGCATTTGTTACACTAAATTGAGAATGAGCTTCACCTCTCTTAGAAGTGTGAAAGTAGGGACTTCCCAAACCCTGTTGTGATAACTGCAAGGCTGCCTTCTCTGAGGGACTCAGGTCAGATATCTCTACCACAAGTGAGAAGGGATTATCTTTATATAATTAGTATTTAAAATTAAAAACATAATTTTTGTGTATAATTTAGATTCATGAGCCCACTTCTTTTCTCCTAACCTGTGATAATTTAAACTGTTATGTCTTTTTAAATGTTTAGAATAAATTATTATAACACTAAGGCACTGGTAGTTCGGAAAGATGTATAAAGGAAAACGACAAATCCCTGGTTCACCACTTCTTCCCCAAAGTGCTGCTTTTGAGAGTAATCTCCTTTCAACAGTTTCTGCTTTTGTTTCTTCTGGTGATGGCCTCCATTAAAGAGAGAACCATGGGCACCAAATGGCATCACTTGTGCTAAAGGCCATGATACCAAACCTAGATTTAATACCTGATCTAATTGCTGTTTCAACCTTTCCTAGAAATATGATCTTTATCAACCACTGTGCAGTTTTCTGGCCAAACACCAGTAAGGTAATCTGCCACTTGGCCCTCTCCATCCCTCAGAAGGAAGACAATCTGCACAATAAAAACCTCTGCCTTCACCCCGACCCCCAAGATGTTGTCCTAGTCTAGAACTAATCCTTTCTTTTCTTTTGTTAACAGCTCCCCTGTTCCAACCCTTCTTCCCACAAGATCCTTCCACCTTGTACAACCCCTCAGAGTGTTTGGTGGGATGTGTCACCTAATGAAGTCAACTAGATTTTCAGTTTACTGGGTTGAATTTTTTTTTAACACTTCTCTACTTCCTATCATTATTTCTTGACTCATCAGTCTTAAATATTGTCTTTCTTAGCTAAGAGAGACCATATAACTCAGTTGCATTGTCTTCTACCTTCCTTATCCATCTCTTCCCAATAAAGTCACATAAGGAGGCAATAGAATGTAAATAAGAGGACATACTCTGGAGTCCACAGCCACATTTACTAGCCATGTGACCTTAGGCAAGTTACTTAATCTCTATGAAACGTTTCCTCATTTGTAAAATGGGATAATAATAGTTTTTTGTTGTTGTTGTTTTTGTTTTTTGCCCTTCTTAACATAAGAATAAATAACAATGTAGGGATCTGAGCTCTGAGGAGGGCAACCAGGTTATTGGGCATTTCTCCCAAGTCCCCAGAGGAGGAGATTTTTTTTTTTTGCACCAGACATACGTCTGTACCAGTTCCCTCCTTCTTGGAAGCTGCCCTCTGTAGGTTTTGCAAAGTGTGTGACCATACACCTCTTTATATTTACACTCCCAATTTTAGAGTGATCTGAGTTTTTTTATGCCCAGGAAAGGAAAGGGAAGGGTTGAGTAATAGTTACTTGTGATTTGAACTCTGAAGAAAAATAATCTGTGTCTATGAGGTCCCACACGCTTTGTGTTACTTAAAAGCAGATTTTTAAAAGTTGCTTTAACAAGATAATCCATTCAATTGCCATTTCATTTGTGGAGACATGATGCAATTGAGTCTGCAAGTGCATATCATGTTCTAGTTCTTAAACTGTAACCCTTCAGTTTTCTCCACTAAATATTAATAACTAAACACATAGAATTTTGAAGTTCATGTTTTTCTTTACCGCATGGGTTTTAAATTACAAAATTGATATGTATTCTTTACAGTAAGTCAAACATATGGAAGTGTACAAAAGGATAGTAGGAAACCCTTCTCTAGGCGGAATAGGTACTCAAGACACTCACAAAAACAATGCTTTCCCAGATGTGTTTGAAAGAATGTTGTAACTGATATTTTGGAAGGACCATTTTACATGTTATGGGAAAAACCAGAAACTTTTGGACTTCTTTATACTGATTTTGAGTTTAGTATTTTTATTAAATTTTACATTATAGACTGGTTGTGAGAGAACAAATATATGTAAATACTGCACATATGTCAAGATTTTATTTTATTCAACATGGATATGCATATAACTTTTTATATTATTAGTGTAGAATTGCTTTACCTTAAAATTTTACTTATTACTTTGGAAATGTTTCCATGTTCATACTGAGATATTATACTAATAAACCACCTTGCTGATCCATTCTTTCACTATTAAATAATTTCTAAATTTCTCACTGCCATTAAATATATGGCTATATAGTTTGGTTTTTTAGGGGATTATTACTGTACTTAATTCTTCTTTTGGTTATCTTCCTAAGTTTAAATAACATACTTACTCCTTTGTTTTTGTTCAACAATATACCACATTTCTTGTCACCCACTTTTTAAGATGAAGATATTGGCAATCTTTCACTTCTCCTTCACTCTCCCCCTTTTCCACACTTCAATTTTGGCTCCTATATTTTCTATCTTTTAACTGGTTGTTCCATTTTCTGGGAGATTTTCTCAACTTTATCTTCTAACTAGCCACTGAAATTTTTATTTTAGCAATCTGAGAGTTTTGACTGATCTCTAGTGTTTGTTTTTATTAGGATTGTAAAGATTCAAAATTGTATTGACTGTTGTGTTAGCCAGGGTCTGGTCAGGGACAAAACTTGCCACACCAGTAATTTAAATAGAGAAAATAATTTTGAACTATGGAAATTGTGAACTACTAAAAGATGTATTTGCTCCTAAAAGGGGTAAAAGTGAACTCTAAGGGATACAGAGGTAGTTACTACTTCCAAGGTTGAGGAAAAAGTGAATAAGGAAGGAACTTGGAATCTTCTAAGGAGGGTGCCCAGAGGTAGAGATTGAGACTTCTGAGGAGGAGGCACGGTTGCCACAGGGACACACAGCCCTGCTGCTGAGGCAAACACTGGCAGGACCTCTGCTGGACCATGAGAGCAAAACAACAGCAGAACAAAAGGTGCCTCCTCCCCTTCTGACCTTGTAGTGCCCCCTCAGGTCCTCCAGCTGCCGAGCCTACATCTTGCCAACTGGCGCAGGGGAGGTCATTACAGTTTCCTAGGGCAATGCAGGGTTAACCCCCTCAGACACCGGTGGAAAGGCCTCATCCATTGAGGGTGGAAGGGCTGCTTCCACTGGCAAAGAAGAGTCATCAGAATTTAGGGGCTCTTTGTCCCCAAACTTCATCAGGGTCTTCCCACATATCCCCATTCCAACTTTCAAGAGCCCGCTCCTTCCCAATCAGCGCCCTCACTTTAACAGCCTGGGAGTTTAACTTGCCTTATAATTCCATCCATCGCACAATGAGGCTCTGCATTTGATTTGCAGCAATTTCAGTCCTGTGGCCTCAGGAGAAAAGAGTCTCCTTCAGGGCATACACAAGAAGCCTTCCGGTCATTTGAGTGACACTTCATATTTGGTTAACACATTCTTAAATTTGACAAATATTTGTTGAATGCTAACTGTGTGCCAGCTAGGCACATGGTATATACTTAATGAACAAAAAGACAAAGATCCCTTTTGCAGAGCTGACATTGTAGTATATAAATCTACGCTTAATTTCAATATAGTCTTGGCTTTATTGAAGTTTATTTCAAAAAAAAAATTAATGCCTCAAACTGACAGCTCTTGCATAGCCATGCCCAACAAACAGATACTACATGACATCAACCTATAGACACAGCATCATTAAGATGTTACTCAACTGAGGCTCAAGCTTTGCAGAATGTCAGGAGTTCCATTCCTATTAATAAATGGTGTCCGGAATTCATCTATTGCCCTAAGCTCGCTGTTGAGTGAGCCTGTGTCAACATCTATGTGACCACCAATACTAAGTTCCTTGATCTCTACCCCAACCCTACTAGGGACCTAAACTGTTTTCTCTGTTCTGTATTTCCACTTCGTTCTTTGCTGCTACCAGATTCCAGCTCTGAATCTCAGCCCAATTATCTGGGCCTAGGAAGCTCACTAGGCTTGCCAGCCCTTTCTTTCTGGGGGAACTGGATCTTATCCCAAAGTTCCCCCCTCTGCAGCCCACTGGCTAAGGCCTTCCTACCGCTAAGACATCCCCACCCACTCCAAACAGAAAACTGTCATCCTTGCATTAGTAACAATTTCCACATAACCAATTTCTGGTGCCTTGCTGCTATTGATACCTGCAATATTTGAGATGGTGACTATGAATATTAAGCTGGACTGGACTCAAATTTGATGTGTCCCCTGAGATAGTGAAATTGGGTGGAGCTCTATCCATTGGGCTGGCCCTGCTCCTGCCAGTCCTGGCTTACTTCCCCCTCTCGGCCAGGTCTGATCTGCGGCCAAAACCAATCAGATCACAGCACAAAAGAGTTCAGCCTTCTCAGCCTTCTGTGGAGTCGGTTTTCTAAACAGTTTTTTACATTTTGATACATCTTAATTATAGTTATAGATAACATTTTATCCTTTCTTTAGCACAGTAAGCCTCCTGCAAAATAATCATTTTTAAAAATTGTCTGAGATTCAGGTACTGCACCAAATGTCTTTACTTTTTTGCAAGCACAATGGTCTTAATCCAACCTGCCATGCAGAGTGCAGATGAATGTTTCCTCTAACTTCAACAGTGATAAATATGAGCATTTATTAAGCCTCCACTATGTTTATGGCACCACAATTATTTTTTCTTTCCAGGAAAAATAAATTCCAATTTGGAATAAGCCCAAACTCATAAAATTGGACTGACTTTGTTCTTAAAATTTCAACATGCTACAGCTGTGTGCTTAAACCTGATTTAAACAGGATGATGAAACAAAACATTATTATTGTTGGGAATATAACATTGTCTGAATAAACAGCCAAAGTAAAAACTGTCTCTAGCAACCATATATATGTGTGTGAACACTGTAATTAAGTTACACATTCCTCTGCTATTCTATCCATGGTCTGTATAGAGTGTCTTACCATTAATCTTGAAGACATTTAAAAATGTTCACTTTTCCTATTCTTTTCCAGTGAAAACACACTTGAACCTTATGTGCAATAAAAATATCATATTATTTTACTTCTTTTTGATGTAGTATTTCTGCCAAATGATGTCTGGAGTAAATCAGCTTTGACTTTTCAGATTAAAAATGTTGTTCCACAGTTTTAGCAGTTGCAATACATATTTATATTTTCTAATACCCTTTCTAATACTATAATGAAGATGAATGCAGAGACACATTTTTTTGTGTGTATAGGATATAAACCAGGTCAATTGTGTCACTATCAAACTTCTTTCAGAAGGTTTCTAATGTTAAATTTTAATTAATTAAATGCTTTAACAATCAGGACTTTTTGGGTTTTGTTTTTCTCGTATTTATTAGTGGAAAACAGATTGAAATGTGGGATGTACCAGGTAAGTCTCTTTAATGATTTTACATATCTGTATGATAATATTTGAAGTGGAAATATCAGTATTTTGATTTTATACCTGGAGTATTACATCTGTGAAAATAAACAAAACAAAACAAAAAAAACTTGCTAATAAATGCTAATAAAAGCGCACTAATAAATGATCCAGATTTTAGATGATTCTGACATTTTTCCAACACGTTTACTACAGTATTTTGCTCTATAATGTCTGGCCCAGACATTTACAGTTAAAGACAATATTTTATAGATTAAAGCACAATTACTTTGTGTAGGAAAGCATTTGATCTTGAATAGTGCCAGAAGCAAGTCAATGGAACTAGTAGTACACAGTAGACATTTCTGCAGATTAGGGAGCTGAACTCCATTAAGGACAATGTCCACAGATTAGCAGAGGTTCTGAATTTCATTAACAATTCCCCATTTTCATAATAAAAGCTCCACTTTCCCCATAATTCAGCAGATGAGAAGTTAGTTGAGGAAGTTGCTCATTCCCATACAATCACTTTCTGTTCAATAATGTTAATTTATAAATAATAATTTTCTTGTTTGTTGAGTCATATAGCATGAAGTTCAGTTGCAGGTTACTCTTTGTCTAATAAAACTGGTTATATAAGAATGGGTTGCAATCCTCAGAGGTAATACCAACAAATGTTTTAATTTTATGGAAAACAAACTTCACAGCAATTAATTACATCAAAGAATTCTTTAATAGCAATTGTAAGCACTAACAATTGGCATTTCGTCAGTCCTTGCTATATGTTTGATGTTTTGCTAAGTGTACTATGTACTTTATTTCATTTATTATAATTCTCACACCAGTTCTATGAAGTGTGTGCTATTGTTATCCTTATTTTAATGTTGCCCAACCTGGTGCTGCTAAGGAAAGCAGTGTGCCCAAGGACAAATGGCTACCAGGAGGGGAATTGGAGATCTGATGCGGGTAATCCAACTCCACTTCCTCTGCTCTAGTAGCATTTTGCTGTGTCTCTCTTACACAGTATGTCATATCTTTCTTGTTAACTCCTGAGCTCCTTGAAAGGAAAGACCATCTCTTTTTAAATATTTATGTTCATCAATTGCCTTAGGTACAGTAGAGATCTCCAAATGTTTGGTGGAAGGAACATCAATAAAAATGCAGTAATAATGCTATGATATATGAGTGTATTAATAGTTATTTTTTACTTATTAAGAGTTAGAGTCACCAATATGATGGATTCACTTGATTGTTGCCTAATGTATTTTAAAGGTCCAATATGTTAGATTGATTTTAGTATTACTGATTTGATCACCCAAAGTCATTTGCTTCTCATTTACTCTTAAAGCTATTTGACATAAATAAAATGGTCCATAAATTCCATGATATAATTTTGCTGCCAAGGCGTTACCAGCATTTGTTCAACAAATATTTATTAAGCATCTACTATTTGCCAAGTATTACAACATCAGTACCTGCGCAAGAAAAATGAGATCTCCATTCTTACGAAGCTTAAATTCTAGTGACTGAGATGAAGGTCAAGGTAGGGGTGAGGGATGAAGTGAAAAATCTAATTATGCATGTGACGCTTCTACTACAGTGCTCGGCACATAGTAGGGGTTGGATATGTATTACACATTTGCTTCATGCTGGGACTGTTAGCCTCACAAAACTAACTTTAAGTGAAAAAAAAAAAATTAAACAGAAGATCTATGTTTACCTGGAAAAGCAACAGCATTAAAAATGTGCTTCACGTGTCCTGACTTTTAATTCAGACATATGACATTCTAAAGGACAATTGACTCACATAAAGCATTTTACTTACTTTGCTGTTGTCTTTTTGTATTACATTATATCGATAGTAATGTTGCGGAAAGGCTCTGCGGGTTCCCCTGTCAGAAAGACCAAGCAGCATTGGGAGCACTTGCCAGTTCAGGCTGTTTATTTTACCCCAGCGGGCTCTGAGGAGTTGTTTCCAAAGTCTGAGCCCCAAACAAAGGCGGGGTGGGGAAGTTTATAGCCTAGCATTTCCATAATAATCATCAGGTTCCCCAGCCTGGGCTAGGGTTGGTGAGAACAGGAGTTCAGGGAGAAGAGGAACCAGGAAGTGACTCCGGGGTGGCGGGGTGTCCCGGCCTAGGCTATTGGCCATGTTGGGAGGCAACATTTCTCTACTGTATTATTAATAGTTTTGAGAGAGGACGCCCTGCCTTGGGGAGTTATCCACCCCATATCTAGCATGCCTGCCCTATCTAGCATGCCTGTTTTGGTGCCAAGACTCCCCGCTCTAAAGCAATAAATCCCTCCTGCCCTGGTGCAAGGATGCTCCCTGCAATAAAATGATAAATCCTAAGTTCTTTTTTCTATAAGAACCCACAGGAATTAATGCCAATGTGTAACAGCCCACCAGAAATTCGCACCAATATGTTAGGACCACCAATCAAAAGGCAACATGATTGCCTCTTTGTCTAAAAGCCTGTAAGTGCTATAAAGGACAGGACCAGAGTGCGTGGGGAGCTCGGCTATTTAAGACTTCTGTCTGCCGTTGCTCCACAGGCTGAATAAAGGATCCCTTCCTCTATATCCTCGGTATTCAGGTGATTCTTTCTGCTGGGCCTAGCTCCTTGCAACAGTTTTGAATAAGAAAGCATTCTATTCATTTTACTAATGCATATCAGTAAATATACATTATTAGAGACATTTTTATATCTTGTATTGAATTTGCATCCCTTTATTTGTGCAAATAATAGAACATTTAAAACTGATTTAAAATACAATGACTTTTCTTTGGCAAACCACATTACAAATATCAAACCTTCAAAATAAATGTCTTACCTTTACAATTGTTTATTATTTTAAAGAGTCCTATTGAAGATTGCTTCTCAGGTTGAATGAATGTACAATATAGAAGGACAAAATAGGTATCCTTATATATATTCATTCAACAAATTTATACTGAGGTCACAGAAGTGGAGAAAACAGACGAATGTCTTGCTTCAAAGAGCCTAGATTCTTGTGCAAGATTCAGAAAATAAATAAAGTAATATGTTATAAAATATGTTGAAGGATGACAAGTGTTATGAAGTAAAATA
Source organism: Lyroderma lyra (assembly GCA_004026885.1). Lineage (NCBI taxonomy): Eukaryota > Metazoa > Chordata > Mammalia > Chiroptera > Megadermatidae > Lyroderma > Lyroderma lyra. The sequence continues at coordinate 17,301 of PVJL010008337.1, forward strand.
AAGCAGGAAAGAGGCCAGAGAGTGCTGAGAAACAGAATTTTAAATATTGTTCTACTTCAATTTTTGAATTAATAAATTATAGGACTTCTGTGGTACTTTGCCTACTGTCCCACCTTGTCATGCAGATACATTCTCTGTGCCCTAGGAAGCTCAATTGTGCAGAATGTATCACCAGGCCCCCTAGCTACACCCACTCCCTCTCTGGCTCCCAGTTGGATTTAGCCAATCCCAGCAAGGCAGGAGATGGAAAGGCAGAAGGACAGAGAGAGGAAGGAGTATTTGTCCTGCCCTTTCTAGCTTCACCATAGCCCTAGTAATGGCTGTTTTCCTCACAACCATAGCCCCTCACTGGGCATCTCCTTGACCACAGTTCCGCTTCTTACAGGTTCCTTAACTTGTATTAATACTTACAGTTTAATGGATTGGTAATGATGTCTCACTTTTGCAGGCCTCTATGTACTTCACCTACCCTTGTTGATATACTTAATCCTCTTTGCACACTGGTCAATAGTCCTTTCATTAAACTCTCTTTGAAGTGAAACATTGACTTTTTTGCTGTGATCCTGACAGCTCCTAAATTATTTCTAAAGGCTATAGCACAAACAATTGATAATAATAAAGTCCTCCAAAAACTTTTATGTGAAGATGCTAATTGCAGCATTATGTTAATACCAAATAAATTGCAAACAACTTATATAACCATAAAGCAAATAATTAATAAATAAATATTATAGCAACATGCTAAAATTTTATTTGTCTCTACAGCAAAACTCATGAACACTGTAGAAAACGTGGAAATAGAAATAGTGTTCAAGTTGGGATGCAATCTACTCTAGAATTGTGACTGTAACAGGAGTTTTGGGTAAGAGCTGAATGATAATATGCAACTGTGAAGATAGGTTTGAGTGGTAGAATCTACTGATTACTTTCCAATTTTGAGAGTTTATATCATTAACATTTAAAATTATTTCAAATACTTTATGAGTATTAGTATTAGAATAGTAAAAGAATTATACTTATGAAACTAAGATAAATGCTCTAAGCAAAGGAAAAGCAATTGCTAAATTCTCAAATTATTCTTCTTACATCTTAATTGTAAAACCTAGTCATAAATTATTAACAGACCCTGACTTCCACGGTTAAAATAAAGGTATTTTAAAATAGAAAAATACTCTTTTACGGATAGTTTTTAGTGGCTGGTGATCATGGCACAATCTCTTAAACAAATGATCAACTTTGGGATCAAGTATAAGCAATGGAAAACTTGTTAACATCTGGAGAGCTGTATTAGATAATCTGGTTCTTAGCCTTGCAATGTGTGTTCAAATGCCTTTATTTCTATTTACCTAAATTCTAATATATCCACATTGATTTCAACTTAATACACTGAGAGTCATGAGACTGATCCCATGACTGAATTTTAAGGAGGAAAAAAACAAAGAAGAATGAGTTAATTATTTGAACTTCAGAGATGTTTTAGATTACTCAGTCAAGAATTTATAGACAAATCTGATTCTTCAGGAAACACTGGAATTTGAGAGAAAATCTTAAAAAGTGATATTCCAGAGTATACAGAAAATAGAGATACTATGATGAAATGCCAGTGATAAAAGTCCAAATGGTTATGCTTAAACCATCACAACTCGAGATCTGGTTGCTTGATATTTTATTGCGATTCACTTTTAATTGTTTTACTTCTCATTCAATAGAAAGATACAGCACTAGATATTTTAGGTGATACTGTGAAATCGTGATTTTCCCTTAGTTCTTGTCTCTCAAAGGAAAGAATTCAGTCAAGAGACAGCATTTGTGGAAATATAGAATAGTTAAGAGTGTATTAGTAAAAAGAAAGTACACTCTGAGAAGTGAACTGGGCTGACTCAAAAGAGAGAAGCAGCCCCGCCCCCCACTTACATTGTTTGGGAGTTTTTATACCTAGAAGTGGAAGTTTCTTCCCTTTTCCCTTTTTTGTGAATTATTTGAAAGAAGCAAAGCTACCTAATAGCAGAGTTCTGGGAAGCAGGACTTATGGTGGGATAAGTGGGGCTATTTCCCACTTGTCTTGCATTTCTCTGATCATCTCAGGGCTGATTCCTTATTCTGCTTCTTTTTCCTGAGGACTTTGTTCTTTATTTTAGGGATATCTAGTTGGGGAGCCCAACGGGCCAGTTCCTTCCTTTGCATTCCTTTCCTCTTAATTTAGGGACACCTGTTAATGGGCCTCCTGACAGGCAAATGTCTTTCCTTGCATTCCTTTAAATTTAGGGGCAACTGATAGTAGACTGGGACAGTTTCTCCTTTCCTGCTCATATCTACCTTCCTGCCTACTCTGTCAATATTCTAAAACTTTTCTAAATATGGGACAATGACTTTATCTCCTTTATCATTTGTTACTCTTGAGGTGTCCAGAATCATCAAAAACTAAATTGGTATACCTTTGATGTAGAGGGAATGCAGGTGACCTAATCAGTATTAGCCAACTCTAATTGCAATAAAACACTTAAATCTATTTTTGCTTCTGACAACGGTCTCTGTGAATGAGGTAATTTGTCATATAAGTTATGAAGAGTAGTAAAAAGACCAAAAGGAATTTAAAGGATGTAATGTGCATGTTTCATTATAATGCTACAGAACTAAGAGGGAGTTATTTTTTTCTTCTCATTTTTTTCTGATGTTCTTTTAGTAAGGTTACTTATTCTTCTCCTGTCTACTCTTTATATGGGTACAAATTCTCTTAGTTAAAAAATTCTTACCAATAAAATGTATTTTTCACCAAACTAACCAATTTAGACAAGTTTCTTTTAATGCAAATCCAGTTAACATATTTTTATACAAAATCATACATTCATACTGGTCAATATGTACCATGTGTTTCTATGTAGTTTTTACTAGGCATCAAATTACAGCATATAAATCTATACAAATATTCAGAATATGTGAAATTAACAATAATACTTCCTTGTGTGCCATGGATTTATATTACATTAAAATCTCTAAAATGAAAAACAAAAACAAATTCAATAACAAGAATCTAAAAAATAAATTCATAAAAAAACAGAACTCTGAAATTCTGAGATCCAATTTTTTTATTAACAGTAATTGTTTTTTAACTTAGCTACCTCATAAAGGTGACAGATGGGTTAAAGATTTCATGAGACAGTGTGTTCATTATATTGAAGTTGAAAATATTCAGAAAAACTAAATTTGACTTACTCTTCACATTTTGCATGTGTATGACATGTTTGCTAAACACAGAAGACAAAGGAATTACCATAGTGATTACTCTACTGGCTATAACCCTGGTTCATTAAGCATAGATTCCTGTTCTTTGGTGTGATACTAATGGACAATTTGTTGGTAAAAAAAACATTTATTCTTCTTCTTAATCATAAATATATTAGGAATCTGGTCAGAAGATGTCCCAGTTTATTACTCATTATAGACCTAATGGTATTAATGTTAACTAGTAAGAATAAAGATGATTCTTTTTATTTTTTTTTCTATAAATTCATTTATTGAACACTTTTATGCCTAGTAGCTTGGCTTTGATTTATTCATATAATCTGTTCCCAACTCTCTTGTGATTGAATGCCTTATAGAGAAGCATGAAATATTTGATGGATGATTGGAAGGTTTCTTCCCATCCTATGGATAGAAGATTCTAGAATATCTTAATATATTTAATACTTTATTTACACCACTCCTGATGTGTGATTATATATAGATAAGCTCTCTTGAACATACAACCTGATGCAATTATTAACAATTTATTGATAATTTTATGTATGTACAGGCCTTTCCAGGTTGCAACAGGCCCGTTGGGTTTCAGCAGGCCCATCAGTGCACTGGACCTGCAGAGAAAACTTTTCTCAGATTCCATTCTGAAATTATTTTATTATGGACTACTAATAAATTATCCCACAAGAGGTCACCAAAGCTCCAGTTTTTTGGACTGTGATTTTCTGGCATTTTGTCTTTCCTGCAAAAGAATTTTAAAAAGATTGTTTCCTGGTTTTCTGCCCACCCAGCAGACATGAAGGTAGGTTGTTGGTAACTGAGAAGCAGGGTTTAGTTAGCACTAAGGTAACTTAAAGAAGTTTGTAGCCATTCATTGTATGAGCCATCCTTTGTATAGATATCCATTGTATTGACTTAATGAAAGAATGGGGGACAAACCAGACACCTCTGATTTTGATAACTAAGCTCCTTTAGCTAGAAATTAGACACTTTGAAAGGCACATTAACACTTTTCAGGCCCTGGGTTGACAGTCCAGGTTCTTGCATGTATCAGAATGATAGAGGCCTGTACTCAATAAATTTCTGCTTGGGGAAGAAGTAAAGAAATACTAAAAGTCCTCTTTCTGATGGAAAATTGCAGTTAGATCTAACTATTTAGACTTAAGTGGTCAGATTTCTATAAAGAATTTTGTTTAAAACAGTGTTGTTTAAGGAATGACCTCTATTTTCTTTGCAACAAATGATTATTAAAAGAAATTTAGAATTACTTTTTAGAAAAAGCTTAAAATTTGCAGATATTTGCCATACCTCTTAGAAGCAGTCTGCCCTGTCCTTACAAGCATACATATTACTCTAAAATAAAAATGGAATCTTTCTATTTCTCGGTTCCCCAGATCTTAGAGGAAATAGTGTTACTACCCTTGAGTACTCTTGCTAGTACTCTTGAGTGGTAACATTATTGGCTGTGTATCTTCCTAGTCAGATTTATTGGTTGCATTTTTTAATGGATTCTATTACACAGGGGGAGAGGGTATAGGCAGAACCTTCTCTAATGATCTCACTCCCCTTCTCTGAATAGGGAATATTTAACTTAAAATAGTGTGATTTTAAACATATAGAAAAGGAAAAGTTTCATTGTTGTGAATCAAATGTTAACACTTGCATGTTTTCATATGAATGAAAAGTGTCAAAATTATAAAGAAAATCAGAATTTTCTTTGTAAGAATGGAAAGACCTGGAAAGATTCCAACCCTATGAACCTGAAAGGATTTTAACAAGATGATTTCTAAGATCCTTTCCAGCCCGAAAATGTAATGACTCAATTTAGATTCTCATGCTTTGGACTATAAAACATCCATTTCTATTTCAATGAGATTGCTTTAGGTGGAGGGCTTTTCTTATTTGAATATCTTTCTTGTTATGCGCCATGGTTTGGGAGTTAAAAATCAGGTCATGAAAATCTAATTTTCTACAATACCTGGATTTTGCATGATTTCTTAGGCATTATTTAATGTATATTTCCAACTTCTGTGTTAATGAATACACCCTTTCATGAAAGGCTTTTATAATATGCTAAATATAATCTCTCGTTTTCTTTTTGGCAGTCAGAAATTCATATACTTGTATCAGACATGCTTAGAAACTAAAAGGCCCAAGTGAAAAATAATACAGGGACACTGAGTTTCTATATGACTTGAGCTGTCACCCAGAAAAAAGAAAGGAGAAATGAAACTCAGGTTAGCCAGGAAAGTGAGAGTGAAGGAGTGAGCCGGCCATAATGTGTGAAAAGGCAAATGACAGTACCAGCATCTCAAATAGTAGGCCTTTTTGGTGCCAGCACCATCTGCTCCACTCCCCTGGGCTAGCTAGTGTTAGCTGACAAGGCACGTGGTTGTCCCCAGTTTACTCACAGTAAGCCCTGGGTAGGCACAGCCAGAGAACATTTCAAATGTGTGTACAAATAAGCATGAGTCACCAACTTCCAGCCCAGCCAAAACCACATTGTCAGGAGAGTGTCAGGACTGCAGAAGTGCCTCAAGCACTTACCTTGTGCCTGTCACTGGGGTCTGTGCTTGGGACAAAAGCTTTCCTAGTCCTCGTATTCAGGTAGCACACAGAACAACTGGGGAAAAGAGACAAGAACACAGATCACTGCAGTTTTCTATCAATATCAAGGCATGTTTTTTTTTCCTTTGCAATTTTTCATCTCTGAAATCAGCTTATATGTTCCAATGGATGGCATCTTACAAATGCTATTGGTAGGGCAGCAGCCATAAGTAGTCTTGGCTTGTATGGGTGCACACTTGGTCACAGACATTCATATTGTCTTTCCTTCACTGATATATATATACCTTGTTGACACCACATGAGCTGAGCCAATTGCTATTTAAAATGCCTTTAAAAATTACACTATAGTTCAGTCTTAGAATGAAAAGTTGTGCATGCAGAAAGGCTAGAAACAGTGCAGTGGGAAGTCTATTTGCTATCATTGTTGGAGGGTTGACCCCCACTTTTTATTTTCTTCTAATTAATAAAATGCTTGATGGATCCTAAGAAAGGAAAACACAAGTTGAATAAGTTGTATAAAGTGTTGTGGCAGATATATGCCAAGGACTGGCCATACCTTACTGTGTGGCCTGTGGACCAAGAACACAAGCATCACCTGGGAACTTGTTGGAAATGCAGAGTCTCAGTTCCAATTCCAGACTTACAAATCAGAACCTGAATTTTAAGAAGATCCCCAGAGGGTTAAAAAGTACATTACAGTCTGAGATATACTGGTACATCATGCTAAGCAATTCAACTAAAGACAGAAGTTGTCTAATCCCTTTAAAGAGATAAAAGACACTTCAAAGCAACAAAGAGTTGATGTGACCAATTCATTCATCAGGCAGGACTATCATTTGGGTGTCAATCACCAGTATAGACTTTGCGTTGAGTTGGAACAGCAGTTGCTTAACTTCCTGTGCCATGTGATTCAATTGAAGAAACATTGAGACTATTAGTTGGTTAAATAAGAAATGCTAACAGAACCCATGACTCTTTGATATATCTCAAAATTGCACTGAAAGAATTCTTTCAATATGTTTGAAATAAAAATTTTGTTGTAAGAAAGCATAACTATAATTTTATTGACAGCTTTTTTTGTTCCCTAGCTTTCCATAAAATAATAGTGTATCTCATATTGATGTTGTCTTAGACTTGACGTGAGATAATATCACACAGTGTGCTAAGTGCTATAATAGCATAAAGCAGGCAATGCTGGAGAGCAAATAGGTGGCCATTTTTTCTCAGTCAGGGAAAATCTATTGCCTTGAACAGAAGTTAGTCAGGTGAAGAAGAGAATGGACTGATGAAGTATGATGCAGAGAGGGGAGCATTCCAGGAAGGAGGAATTATAAAGGCAAAGGCAACATGACTGTTTGTCCAGAAGCCGATAGAGAAACTGAACCCATTTATTTTTTTCCTGGGAGGTGGGAGCAGGCAGGGGCTGCTGGGTTTATAGCTTTGCCTCAGCTGCTGTGTTACAGAGCAAAGGCAAAGGGAAGAACTCTCATACCTCCAAGGGGGCTTTGGTGACAAACCCTTTCCCACAGGAAGAATGACTTTGCATGGGACCAGTTTTCTGTTGAATTAAGTTCAGGGATGAAAATTGCTCTGCTTTTGAATTTTCCAAAATGAGTTTGCCCTGCCTGCCCCCCCCACACACACACACTTAGGAACTAGACACATCAGTTTTGATAGCTAAGGGTGAGGCTTTCAACCCTGTCTGCACAAGATAATCACTCCAGGGATGCCGGAACCTCACTCATGGAAATTTTGAGTTAACTATCTGGGGTAAAGCGTGAACATTGGCATTTTTCACCGTCTCCCCCTAAGCTTATTTTAAAAACCTGAGTTAGAGTATATGAGCAGGTGGTCAGCAGTAACCATGAGCTTCAACACACATAAGGTCACAGAGGAAGTGAAGCATCATTCAAACCCTTGCCCTGTTTAGGTGAAGGCAGTTATTTGAGCAGATAATGTGGAGAGATGGGGAATGACTTTCTGCCATTATCTTTGAGCCCCAGGATTCATCAAACATCTCTGATAATCTTTGCACCCTTTCATTCTAGAATAACGGATCACCTTTCTGGCATCGTCCGGGTGTTTGGGATGTAACGACCTCACATTCAGACTCTCAGATATGTACTTCTCAGATCAGCCCCAAGGTGGTGCTGATGAACTGGTGACCTATGGTGGCTCAGACAAATGGGTAGAGGCCCTGCTGCTGTCCTTCACAGGGCATGGTATTCTTGCAGGGCCACAGAAAATAGCCTAAAGCTGGTGTCTGTGTATTTGTGCAGAGCCCTTAAGTTCAAAGAGGGCGTGTGGGTGCTGGGTCAGAAAGTGGACACTCATCCATAATGAGAGTATGCTAGTGACATCGCTGCTGCTATCTCTTGGCACACATGTGATTCCTATTGGTTAACTTTGATCAGTCCCAGCAGTGAGAAAGGCAGCTGAGTGGGGAACTTGAGCGAATGAACACAATGATGGCAGGGGACATTTGAACTGAAGTGTAGGGTAGACATATTTTATAATGAAACAAGTAATGGGTTTGCAGAGGCTGAGAATAATTGTAGGCAACAGGTCATATCACTGTTTTCTCAACTGCTTCTGTGCGGTGCCAGGAGGTGTCAGCTGGAGCTCCCTTGATAATGTCTGCTCACACAGGAGTCATCTTAGGGCAGTGGGTATGTAGGCTATCTGTACTTGCATTTGCTCTGCAAAGCTGCATGATGTCTCAGGCTATAATAGGCTATACTTAGAGGCTTGTTCTTTTGAAGACACATTTGTGGTTCAAGGAGTGAAATGTTCTCTGCTTGAGGGTGGAGGCTGAGGCATCTAGGTTATTCAGCATCCTCCTAGCTGCTTTCTCTGCTGCCAACCCTTACTTCTCAAACTCTATTTTCAAAACAACAGTCAAAAGGATCACTTAAAAGAATGAGTCAAATCATGTCTTCTCTATTCAAAACCCTTCTATGGCACATTTTCTCAGAATAAAAAATCAAACTTGCTACCATGACCTCTAAGGCCCTTCATGATTTGTGCTCCCTCCCCTGCTAATTCTGTGACCTCACCTCCTCTTAGTTGCCCATTACATCACTCTGCTCCAGGCAAACGTTTCTCCTTAAATATTAGTCACACTCCTGCCCCAGGACCTTTGCACTTGCTAGACCCGTGGCTTAAAATACTCCTCACACAGATATTTGGGGGGCGTACTCCCTCTTTTTCAAATTTTTACTTAAATGTCATCTTTGTAGGAAGGCTTTTCTTGACCACCTATTTAAAATGATACCCAACATATTATCCTTATTGAGGTGGTGACTTTGTAAGTTATATAAAAGTCTAATCACTATGTTGTATGCCTGAAACTTCTATTATATTGTATGTCAACTATAATTAAAAAATAAATTAAAAAATGAAAATAAAATGACACCCAACACTCCTTAATTCCATTCTCAGCTTTATTTTTCTGTTTTCTGCATTTACTTTTAATTAATTAATAAGCTCTATGACAGCAGGGTTCCCCCACCTCTTATGTTCTCTGCTGTATCCCCAGAGCCTAGAATAATTAGTGGTGATCAATAACTAGCTCTTTGCTGAAGAAATGAAAGAATACATGGACTATATCCCCAAATCATATGATTACTTGGTGTCAGTAATGCTAGGAACTGAGCACTAATCAAGTGGTCCACATTCAGAATGTGCATAGCGATCCTGCTGGGGGACTTGCTTGTTCAGTCGACACCACAAAAATAGACAGTTACATGGGCACTGTGTCCTGGACAACTCTTGTGGTGAGTGGTCAGGGGTTATAAGCAGCCATGAGGAATTGCAGGTGGGTCATTCATTACACTTCTGGCTCCAGGAGGAGTTCAGTGAATTCACTGGGCTGCTCACTGTCAAGCCCTATGGCCTGAAATGAGGAAGCATCACAGTGCTGGGTGAACACTTACCGTGGTTTGTTGCTCAGCACTCACCACCCTACTTTCTTTGAGGGACCCACTTCTCCCTCGCTTTTAGTCTGTGGACTTCAAGTGAAGTGCGTTCCCTAGAGCAGAGGCTGGCAAACTACTGCCCCTGGGCCAAATCCTGCATGCTGCCTGTTTTATAAAGTCTGCGAGCTTACGTTATTAAGTGGTTGCAAAAAAAATCAAAAGAAGAATAATACCCTATGATATGTGATTATGTAAAATTTCAAATTCTGTGTCCATAAATAAAGTTTTATGGTAACAGAGCCATGCTCATTCATTTATATATGGCTGCTTTTCTGCTACAATGGTAGAGATGAGTAGTTGTGACAAAGACCATGTGGGTGGCAAAGTCAGAAATATTTACTCTCTGGCTTGCTACAGAACAAGTTTGCTGACTCCTGCCCTCGACTGTCAGTGTATGATTCTATTCCCGTGATTGCTGTGTGTAATTTAGCACAAGACCCAGAAATGTCTGGACATTTGAGAAATTGAGCAAGCTGGCTATCCCCTTTGCTGCCTCAGGTGAGAACCTGAGGATGTCAAGAACCATCCGGCAACTTCAAGGATGAGGTCCTAATCAAGTTTGTCTGAAGCCATTCTAGCTCTGGAATTTCTGGCTACACAAATCAACACATTCTTTTTAATCCTAAATTAGCTGCAACTGGTTTTCGTTGCTTGCGGTTAAAGGAAGTTCACTGATAAAGTCGTTTGGGAGCAATCCTACTCCAGGTGTGGAGGAAACAGGATTAATTAGCTCCCAGGATCTTGGCCTTATGATGGAAACAGCAGCTGCCTGGCAGGACACTAGAAATCTGTCTTCACACACCCTGTAAGACCTGAATTTGTCCTGTTTTGGGAGAAATTCTAGAAGCTCAGGAGATGCAATTAGCGCCTAGGATTAACTTTACAAAGCATGTCTACATCTTCTTTAGGTATAAATACTGGGGGACTTATGATTTTATATCCTCTTAACTTACCCATATATGATTTATCTCTTTTAGACTCTTTTCAATTTCTATGTACACAGTAGCAGTACAGGATGTTTTAAAATTCAAATGAAATAACATAAAGGTGTTCAGAAGGTTAAAACATCAAAATATGTTCCATTCCCAGCCAGGGAGCTACCCACATACCAAAAAGCAAAAAAAAAACCAACCAACCAACCAAACAAACAAACAAAAAAACACAAAATATGTTCCATTATTCTTTTTGGATTGAGTTTTCAAAATATCAGATATTATCAAATATAGACTCATTATCAACTAAGAATAAAAAATATGTAATGTTTTGATTAAAACATTTTTAGCAGTAGAAATCAATTTACCCCTCTTATTGATTAATCCCATTCCCAGTCATTTAAACTGAAAAGTTGCTTTCTGCTCAGGGAAATTATGTGACGTGTTGTAAAACAGAAAAAAAAAAAAAAAAAGAAACCAAAAAAACCCCAAATCCAGGAAACTTTCTAGGGAAAGCTCACCTAAAACAATGGAGAATCCCTGGGTATAGACAAATTGTTTGAGAAAAATATCATGGCTCAGTGCTGGTTTCCTCTCGGGAGAGGAAAAGATTCTCTAGAATATTGGTAGGAAAGGAAGAGAAAAAGGAAACAGAGAGGATGTGATGACAACACTGATCTGTGGGCCTTAGTCCTGCCTCAGACCTCTGAACCCCTGGAGGCCTTGCTAGGACCTCTCCCTCGGATTCAGGTCTCAGGGGAGGCACAAGCCCATCCCACCCAGAATCCCTGCTGGCTGGGCCGGAGAAGCTTCCTGTGTCTGCTATGGTCTCCATGTGTGAGCAGCACTGCCGTGCACAGGCCTGAATGGGTCCCAGGGGAGCTGACAAGGGCGCCCAGTGTGAGGGTGCTGGGAGAGGACACAGGCTGCAGCCTCAGCACCTCCATTTGTACCCCCCTTTCTCCGCTTGTGTAACAGGAGAGCCTGAGGGCCCTTCCTTGGCAGAAACCCAGGGAAGTGGCAAAACTCCCAGAGAGTGCTGAGAGAAAGGAGCGTCCTAAATTCACTGAATAGAATTTTCACAACCTCCTACCCCTGCTGCAACGTCAGGGCTTGACACAGAAATTAGTTTGAGTCATAAAAATAAATTTCTCACACACTTGAGTTTATGGATGGAGATTGATGACCTTCTAGGTCAGATATATTCGTCTCCATTAGTGTGGAAAATCAAGAGTTGACTTCACTCCTCAGTCATTCCAAGTGCGACAGCTAAATTTTGGCTGCACACCAACAACCAACAGCAGGCAAGTATTAGAACAGGTTATTGGTACTGCATGTAGCTAGCTTTTGCTTCATTGCAATGTACTGTTGTTCATTTGGAAGAACTGCTTTTTCTTTATTTGATTATGAAGTCTATTTGTAATTGCGAGATAGTGAATCACTGGGTTTCATTAGAAGGCCCTTGAGAGAGATTTTTCATTCTCTTTAACATATAACCAGTGGAATAGTAGAACAAGAACATGTTTATCTTTTCTAATTGTTTCCCTTCTCTAAAACATAGCAAGTTTTGTGAAAATATTAGCATAGCAACTGTGCTGAATAATTCTTCAAAGAACAATACTTGTATGATTAATCTATTCTATTTCTAAAGTCTCCTCCATTTTTTTCTAATACTGTTTTTCTCATCCTTCACATGAGGGAAAAAGCAAGGTGAGAAAATAGAGACAGTGAACTATGGGAATAGCTTTTTATTGGCAACACAGAATGAGGCCCTTGATGTTATTATGGCTCAAGGAAATGTGTGAGTGCTATACGAGTATAAGTCAGTGGTTCTCAACCAGGGGTTGTTTTGCACACTAGGGGATATTTGGACATTTTTCAAAACATTTTGGCTGTCACAGCTGGTGAGGTGGGGGATGGGGGAAGGTGTGCTACTGGAATCTACTGGGAAGAGGTCAGAGGTGCTGCTAAACATCTTAGAATGAAGAGGAGCACCCTTGCTTCCCAGGAAATAATTATCTGGCCCAAAATGTCAATAATAATAGTACCAAGGTTGAGAAACCTTGATTTAAGATAATCAGGAGACGAGGTAAGATTTGAACAACTACAGTGGGGTGGGCAGGGTTTTTACAGATTGAGAAAAAACCTATGGATATTTGTTGAAAATAGAGGAAGAACGAGGGAAGTACTGAAGAGTTTGATAATTCTTTTTTATTTGAGGCAAATTTTAAAGGGATACTGTCTTAACAAAGTGTGTTGTTACCAACTTTTTCAGGAAAAAATAAAGTTTGTGAGATCAATGTTATGGTTATTAAAAGCATAAAAACAAGATTATGGTTATGTTTTATAATTTGTCCTGCTAATTTCACATAGTATAATGTTTTTATCTACTGAGTGGAAATAGTGTGTAAACAAAAATGTGGAAGTGGGAAATCACAGGATAGCTGCATCTTGTTAGATTGTATAGGCCAATTAATGCCAGGGGGAAACGTGGTCCTGAGCCAGGTGAACAAGGTCTTCAAGAGTGGATTGTGGAGTTTGAATCTACTCAGCAGAAATGGAAGCAGGGAAGGGTGTATTAGTATTTTTCAAAGAAACAGAACCAATAGGATATACATATATGTACATATACAAATATATATTCATATATACATATGCATACATGTACATACTTAGAGATTGATTTTAATGAATTTGGTCACGTGACTGTGGAGGTTGGCAAATCCCAAATCTGTAGGGCAACTTGGCAAGCTGGAGGTTCAGGTAAGAGTTGATGTGATCTTAAGTCCAAAGTCAGGAAACTCACACGGAATTCCTCCATTGGAGCCCGCATTCCTTCTGAGGGTTGTGAGAGAGCGTCTGATCCATGCCGCTCCCTTAGCTCCTGGTGGTTTGCTAGCGATCTCTGGCATCCCTTGGCTTGTAGAAGCATCACCCTGATCTCTGTCTTCATCTTCACATGGTGTCCTCCCTACGTATATGTGTGTGTACGAATTTCCCCTTTTTTCATGTGGACACCCATCATATTATTAGAACCCACCCAAATGACTTTGTATTAACTTAAGTATTAATTCTGCAATGACTTTATTTCCATAAAAGTGTATGTTCTGTGGTACTGGGGGATAGGACTTCAACATGCACATTTTGGGAAGGCACAATTAATGCAAACAGGGGTTTTGAACAAAGAAGTGACATTTTCTGCATATTTCTTGTACTGGCAGTATTACACAAGTTTCTTCTTTTTTAGGAACCTCAGTTATAAGAAAATACTGCAGTAAAGGCAAATGGGACTGAGTTAAAATATTTGTGAATTTTTCTTTTTTTTTAAATTCATTTTTATTGTTACATTTTTTTCTTATTGTAGTGATAATACAAATGTAAAAAAACGACAATTTGTACTCATAACACACTGAAAGCTATTATATTGCTCCACAGAAAAAAACCTATTTTTAGTATTAATAGGCACATCTTTATTTAAATATCTAGATAGGAATATATTCTTTAATAAAAATGGAACTCATAACTCTTTGTACTGTTCTTGTATTAGCCCTCCTTTTTTAAATTTTTACTTTGAAATACATTTTGGACATCTTTTTTATATCATTACATTAAGAGCTACTAATTCTCTTTTATTGATAGCCCAGTGTTTCATTGAATGATTGTTATCGTATTTGTTTAACCAGTCTCTTATTAAGGACCTTTGCTTACTTCCAAATTTTTAGTTTTTCAAGAATATCATAGAACATGTATCTTTGTACACTTTTACAGGTGCTTCCTCCTGGATATATTTCTAGAGGTAGAATTATTGAGCCTAAGGGTATGGCCATTGAAAATTGTTAATAGATATTTCTTAACGTCATGCAAAAAATGTTGTATCAAATTTTTTCCCACTAAAAATATAAGAATCAGATTAGCAATCCCTACATAGAAAAAAATAAATAGGTATAATGATACTGCTTTAAGTGATTCCTTTATTAATAAAAGAATAGTTACTATTACTTTATTAATATATACTTATTTGTCCTTCATAGAGCTTTTGTCAACAAATCTTATCTTAGATTTGGGCCTCCTCCTAGAATGGAGTTTGCCATTAAATGCTGATTATATGGCTATCAGTGTTCAATTTTATTCATCAGTTTGTTTCAGTGTTCTCTATTTTAGTTACAATTTCTTGTAGAGAATAAAAATGTATATTAAAACCATAACATTTGATTACTCTTAAAGTGCTCCTTAGTATGATCCTTAAGCATCAGGCTATAGGCCTAGAAAACTCAAATAGTTTTTATACATTTTTCTGGGACTTCTTTTCAGTCCCCCAATGTGTGGGTTTTAGGCCAATTGTGAACTCTTTTCTACTGTTTCGTTTTGCTAGAGCCAAGACTCATGTCTTCCCAAAGAACTTCTAGTGAATTTAGTTTTGTGTAGCACTGAGGCATTAAGATCATGAAGAAGATCTGGCTAGGACTGATACTCAAAGGACACTGTCATCCCAGTCATAATTATGAAAGACATTGTAATATATGGACATCAAAGTCATATTAGACCATTCTACCTGCAGAGTGGAGCTCAGTCATGGAGACACAAGGGCTGGTGAGACTGGGAAATCCCAAGATTGAGTAGTTCATTTCCAGGATGCAGTCAGAGGAAAAAGAATGCCAGTCCCAGGGCTGAGTCTAAGAGAACTGTAGAACTGGAGGCAGAGGAATGAAGAGCCATTTTGGGTTCTTAGCCTAAAAGGCTTGTTGCCATTACCACATAAAGCACTTTACAACAAGGACCAAACTGGAGAAGAGGGAAAAGAATTAGACTCTGGAGACACTTCATGAAACTTCATATTCAATGTCTGATTTTTTCTGATTTACTTTTTGAGGCAAAGTCACTGATGTCATAGTTTTCCATACAACACTGTTTCCTGTGCTGAGAGATGATGCTACGGCATTTCCTATAACAAAATTCCACGATTGCCTCTGGGAGTTTCTTCCAAGTTGTACCCAATTAATACCCATTCTGCACATTTTAATGATGGCACTGTCTTTATTTTATTAGAAGGTGACAATGGACGATAATCAGACAATGAGTAAAACTTACATTTCTTCTGAAATAGTTCTGAAATAGTTGTTGTTGATGGAAATGTGGAGGGGTTGTAGTCATTTGGTTATGCCACCAGAAATAACAACCATCATCATTGTGAGATACCGCCAATAACAAAATAAGTCTCAACTTCAAAGATGTTAAAATGTACACCTTAGAATTGAATGAAATATGGTAACTAAGTAATATTTTTTATAAGGTAGTTTAACTAATTAATTCCTTTAATCATTCAGCAAATGTTTAACAGAGCACTTTTATGTGTAAGGCCCTATGTTAAACCCTGCCACCATTATTTGTTATTCATGTATTTGTGCCTTAGTTTTCTTTATTAACTTAGCTAATAATTTATAAATTTTGTTTTTTCTTCCAAAGACTGACCTCTTCTATTTCCTTATTAATTCTATTTTTTATTTCATTATTTTTGTTTTCATTCTTATTAATTATAATATTTCCTTTCATTTATTTTGTGCTTTGTCCCAACTTTTTTATTTGAATGCCTATGAGCTTATTTCAATTCCTAATAATTTAGATGTATAAGTATTGAAGTGTATAAATTTATCTCTGCTCTAGTTGTGTCTGACTGCAATGATACTTGAATTATTACTATTTCTTAAGTGATTGGCCTATCAATTTAGAGTTTTTCTTTGATAAGAAATTGTATTAGGAAAACACTTAAGGTTTACAAATAGCAGGGTATTTAATCTTTCTAATTGTGTGATTGATTTCCGTGTTTGTTGTAGTAGAAAACATCTATATTATTTTTGCTTTAGGGAATTTAGTGTTTTTGGTGGCCTAATATATAGTCAATTTCAAAAAATGTTTATGTTCACTTGAAAAGTGCATTAAGTTTGACTTAAATTAATATGTCTATTTTATTGGTTAGCCTAGTTGGTTCATCATTATTTTTTCTTCCACTTAATTTATCACTGGGAGAGATTAATGTCTCCCATATTTGTTTGTGTTTCTATATGTTCTTTATGTATTTGTTTTTTTAAAGAATATTTTGATATTATTTGGTACATAACTATTCATGACTGTTAGATCTATATTGTGGACTGTAGGCATTGCTCTAAAGTGCCACTCTCCTATATTCGGTGTTTTTTAAATTATATTTAACATCAACTGATACCACTTATCACCTTGCTTTCTTTTGGTTTATATTTGCCAGATAAGTCTTAATTATTTTATTTTCAACTCTACTTTGTGTCACTTTGTTTCAAATTTAGCCTTTCTGTATACCATGTCTTACTATGTGATTTCATCTGAATCTTTTGCTTTTACTACCTTTCCGTTTATGTTCTCTAACGTGTAAATATTCTTAGGTTTCTAGAAGGCCTTTTAATACTGTAAAACATTATACAGAGAGTATTATTTAGACTGTACATGAATAAGCTATTTTAAACAACATTTATTGATTCATGTTTCTGACCCCTCACCCTCTCTCACAACCTTCCTTGGAAGGGTCATAGCTCCTTGCACATCAGCAAGGTCAGTAAACTTTACAGGCTAACTTGTGACTGCCATTGCCACAGTAATTCAATCCCAGTTCCACATTTAAATACATTTATTGCTCACTGCCATTCCTCTTGCCACATATTTTTCTTGCTTTTATTAATTGACTGAAGTTGTTTCTTTAAAAAGTATTCATGGGACTGCAGTTCCTAAATTCATCCATGTTTGAAATGTCTAATGTTATTCTTCTTGTGCCTGGACAACACATTGACTATAAAAATCTGTTTTCTTTTTCAGAGACATCAAATAAGTGTACATTTGATTTCCTTTGTCTTCTATTTTCCTCTCTACTCCTTTAAACACTTTTGGTTTGGTTCGGTGCTCACAAGCTTGCCTTTAAATGACTCTGATTTTGTTTTATCTATTCTCCTTTCTATTAATTCTCAATGTGACCTTCATTTTTTTTTTACCTTCATTTTTTAATGTTCTTATTTTTTTCCTTTCATCTTCTCCTTATCTTTACAGCATTTATACATGCCATTGTTTCACTAAGGTCTCTGATTTCCATGAGGGTTGTTCAAATTCTTCACCAGCTGCATGGCAATATATTTGAGGTGTGTTGTAGGGTTATGGTTACATTTATTGGGTCATATTTCTTTCCTATCTTTTACTTAGAGTATTTTTGTTTTGATCCCATGTTTGTTTGATTTTAATTACTGATCTATGAATGAGGAAATTTTTAAGAATGAGAGAATTTCTTCTCAGCGATTAGTTCAACTCTAGAATGGTACTACTTTTACCTCAATCTGTCTCTAATACGATTATTTTACAAAGGTTCAAATCCATTCTCAGCAAGAAAATCCTTTTGTTGAATGAGTTCTAATCTTGCTTTCCTCATTAAAAAAAGACACTGGATGGAACTTGGATCTATGTTTTTAGTTTTTAATTTCATTTCTTTTGTTCAGAATAGAGCTTAACTGTCTTCACTAGTTATAAAATAGGACCTCATAGGAAATAGTAACATAAAACAATATAGGAAGCATAAAGAAGAAAGTCAGAATCATTCATAATTTCAGTACTTAGAGATAATCATCATTTTGATGTATATCAGTTTATAATTTTTAATACTTTTAATTTATATGGCGTATGTATTTTGAGATATATATATATATATATATATATATATATATATAATATATACACACAAAGAAACAGAAACAATGGTACACATTTGATTTTGTCTATGGATATTTTTTCTTTGCTACACAGAAATTTAAAAACTTTATATGAGCAAATTGATTATTCTAAAGTTAATTTTACCTCAGATCCTGTGATTCCACTAAGTTAGGAAGAGTCTAGTGTGGAGTGTAAATAGGGTGCAGGGTGGCACAGGTGAAAGCACAGTGGACTGCAAGCTAGAACCTGGATTACAGTGACCGTAATGTTACAGTTACAGAAGCTAAGTCAGTTACTCGATTTCTTTGGATTTCAGGTTTCTTACCTACAAAATGATTAGGCTTTTACTATGTACTGCTAAGCCCCTTTCAACTATTATGTGTTGATCAGTTTTGACTTGAAGTAGTGGGAGGCTTTTGACACAAATTTAAACTGGTTTTTGGAAAAATGCTAGAAACCAACAGCAAAAACTTCAGGTAAAACAGGGGACTAAGTATTGTAAAACGCTAAAAATAATACTGACTGAAATTGTACAATAATTCAAATTGTACTGCTGCTCAGAGGACATTGAGGAGGGAAAGGACATGTCCTCATTTTGGCTGTGGTCTGGCCATCCAATGATGGCTCAAATGGCAGACAGGACATCAAGGGACTGGAAATGTCAAACTGGTTTCCATAGAGCTTTTCATTGGCAAAGAGGAAACACATGAGAACTTGCCAAAACTCCACCTGTAACATGCTTTGAACACAAAACTTTTCTTTTGTTTTTTTGTTCTGAGAGTGACAACTCATTTACAAAATATAGAAGTGACAGGAGAGCTCTGAAACTTCCTGACAGTCTGTAAAGAACGTTGTTACTCTTTAGCTCAGGCAGGGGATCGGCAGGAAGGAGTGGGTGATAAAAGGGCATCCCCTGGCTCTGCAACACTTTCTTGTTCTCCCTAAATTGCACCCCACAAAACTTTTGTTCATTTTTGTCTAGGTGGTCCTTGTAGCACTATGATCAGGATGCCTCCTTACTTAGCGTTATCTACAAACAGGAATGGGACTTTGTAGTGCATTTGTTCTGATATGGTACTAACCTTTTTATTATCTTTAAATAAATACAAGTACTTCTCAGTCAATTTGCATCTTTCACATTTCTTTGTCCACGATATAATCAGTGGAACAAAATCTCTTGTCTCTACTTCTTCTTTTTTTTTTTTTTTTGTATTTCCTACTGCTAGTTGGTACTTAGTCTCACACGTACATAGTGATAAAATCATCGCAGCCATGTAATTTGTAAAGATTTCATTTGGTCTTGAAAATTACACAGTCAGAACCATTTCATTAGTATCTGAGATAAAATAATATAAACCTCAAGCCTCTTTCAGAATATATGGTTAGAAATTGAATGAGCTTGAAAACCCATTGTATTTGCACACATTTGAGACTCCATTTGGGCAATAGACTATAAAATAACTGGTTTCTCAGACTAAATAGAGTAAATGCATTAGGTTTTTAGATTGTTTGGAATCATCTTAGGTGAATTCTAAATGAGAAAAACAATTCATATCATTAAAAAGCAACTAAAATTACTATGTATTATAGAATTTGTATTCATAATCATTGTAAAGCTATTTTAATAATGATTTTATATGGCCATATGATGCTAATCATTTAAAAATGCCCAGTACTTTTTATTGTAAAAATAAAACAAAAATGTTGCAACCTACTTAAATGCATAGTTAATGCACTGTAGAATTGTATGCCTGAAACCTATGTAATCCTTGCTAACAGATGTCACCCCAATAAGTCTAACAATAAAAATGAATTAAAAAAAAAAAAGAACACAGTGCCACTACCCTAACACAACATTGTATAAATTTTGCTATGCATCCTCACAGGTTTTTGCCTTATGCATTTTTACATACTTGTATTTATCTGTAGTCAGTACCCTACCAAGTGCTTTTTAGCATTTACCACATTTTAAAAACTTGATTTATAATCATTGGCATAGCAATAGTCCAAGTATTTATACTGTAACTTGCTTAAACATTGCTCATTTGTTGGATAGTTTTCCATTTTTCTATTAAAATATCATTACTATAAATATATATGAGGGCTGTCCAGAAGAAAATCCAGCCATAAATGCCTCTATATTTCATATTTCATGGCTGTATACTTCCCAGACAGCCTTCTATTAATAAGAAGGTATATATACACATGTTCATTTTTTACCCATTTTGGATTATATTATTAGGAGGCATACTTACTATGTTGAAGTACTCATATATAACTTTTTTACGGTTCTTGACACATATAGTTAAATTGTTTTTTAAAATGATTATATACTTTTGGAGTGCAATTAGCTATGTATGAAATTACCAGTTTCACTATACCATTACCAAAATATGTTATTGAAGAAGCTAACTAATAGATTTAATAATACTTTTCTATTTTTATTTTAGTCTGACCTTGGCAGACTAGGTTCAATGTTGTTACGGAAACATAGTTGTGGTTAGAGAGAATGGAACAAGAAAGTCAAGGCCTTTTGGTGAAGTTTAGGAGTAACTGCAGGGAAAGTGTGACAAATCAGGTGTGTCAGCTGAGTGTGAAGTGCAACATGGAAGCATTCCTATTAAAAAACCCAGGTTTTTTCTCCTACACTTTGGATTTGGGTTTTAAATTTTGGCTTGTTCTTCTATTCTATATTATAATCTTGTTGGAAGTAAAGAAACAATCTCTACCACTGGCCACTTTCACAAGAGAGTTATTACTTTCATCCCCAAACACTGCTTTGTGTGTAGCAGCTGAAGACAGGGTTTCATTGGAAGCTTAGTCTGAGCCCACCTGTGCACTCCCCCTGTCACAGCTCTGCAGTCCTGGGAAGTCTAGCAAATGACTTCTAAGCACTGTCTGGTGAGGGGGCAACTTTTGAACTGAAAGTCTGACTTTGAAGAATCCAGTAGATTTTTCTGAAGCATGTGTTTTTATGAATGTGGATACTTGGAAGGCCTGAAAGTTCCAACGGCCTCAGGCCATTAGGTCCTGGGTCAATGAGAGCAAATGATTCAACTGTTTCTGCAATTGGCAGCAGGCAGGACAGAAGGGATTGGCTGGGGACTTACTGTACTTCAGGCATGAGGAAAGGTCTACAACGAGCTGCTGCCTTGAATGGTATGTGTGTGAGTTTCTGTGTGTGTATGTCTGTGTGAGTATGTACACATGCATGTGCATGTCCACTCACAAGGGCAGTATTGTTTGGAAGTATATTAGTTACATAAGTAATATAGGGGTGAAGGAAATAATTCTCGTACAACCCTGTTTTTAATCTTTACCTGAAAGACCTCTCATTTTCTGTCTTAGTTGAAAACCAAGACTGTTTCCTTGGTTACTGGGTCTACTAACTGGGGCAAAAACATAAGGTGAACACACCATCCTGTCCATTAATTAGAGCAAAGGCCAAGACTAACTCTCTCTCTCTCTCTCTCTCTCTCTCTCTCTGTGTGTGTGTGTGTGTGTGTGTGAGTTGTGTTTAGCAACTGGGCCTGTGTTTAGCATTTGACATAGATGTGGTGGACCATTAAAAGAATATTTTTGTTTTTAAAGATAGCAGGAGTTTCTGTTTTTAAGCAGAGTTACAGCCTCTGGGGAAAAAGCTGGTAGAACCAGAGAGGCTAAAGATCCAGGAGTGAGATGGAATGGCTGATGGAATAATGCTCCTGGGACAGAGCCTATTCATTCACAAAGATAGGGCTCATTGGGCAATAGAAATAGAAGAAGATAGTCCAGGGCCTGATGGTGAATTTGCAAACTATTAATATGAGCAAAAGAGAATAAGTGAAGGGTGGAGAATGACAGACGTATCATGGGAGAGCATGTTAAAGATGGAAAAATAAAAAGAAATCTAGACCAAGAGACCTGGAAGGAAGGAGGAAGTAGAGAAAAGTCACAAATGTGAGGTCAGTCTTACATTTCTCACTTTAGAAAGTCAAGACTAAATTTATATCCTGGGAATTTGGGGATAAAATATATGCAGGCATTCTTCTCTCTTATTAAGAATATTACAGGAATTACAGCAATTCCATTTCTGGCTATATATCCAAAAAGAATTGGAAGCAAGAATTTCAGCAGATATTTGTATACTCATATTCATGGCAGTATGATTCACGATAGTCAAAAGGTGGAAGCAACCCAAGTGTCCATCAATGGATTAATGGATAAACAAAGTGTGTATACATATTAATACAATGGAATATTATCCTGCCTTAAAAACAAAGAAAATTCTGACATGTGCTACAACACAGGTGAATCTTGAGGACATAATGCTAAGTGAAATAAAACAGTCACAAAAGGACAAATACTGTATGATTCCACTCACATGAGGTACCTAGTTTAGTCAGATTCACATGGACAGAAAGCAGAACGGTGGTTGCCAGGGCAGTGGGGTATATGGTGAGTTAACATTTAATGGGTAGGGTTTCAGGGGGATAGGACGAAGAGTTCTAAGAATGGATGGTGGTGATGACTACACAATAATGTGAATGTACTTAATGTACTGTATATGTAAAAGTGGTTAAAATGGTAAATTTTATGTTATGTATATTTTACCTCAATAACAAAAAGCAGAGAGCACACACACACACACACACACACACAATTATATCTCATAAAATTATAGTAACCTCTTGTCAACCACAGTTTTGGAACTCTAGGGTACACTTATAGTAATTTAAATTTTTATAACAAATTTTTAATATCTGAGATCTTTTACATATGTATGGTTAAGTCTTTTACACGTATTTCCAAATCCGGCTATCAAAATCACTTATTAAACTTTATAAATACACAAAATACAAACTTATGGGCCCTGCTCCAAACCCATTAAGTCATAATCTCCAGGGAGGGCAGTCCCAAATTAGTGCTTTAACAGGTTCTTCAATGATCCTTATGCAGCAAAATAACGCTAAACTCTCAGGTTTCTCTTTCTTCTTTCAGTCCTGGATGTAGGTCTATGGGGTTACATGGACAGAAAAGGTCTTCTAAATTGTATCCTTTCAACAAATGTATAGAGGATTAGTTTGAAAAATAATACTTCTAATCATCTTGATAACTTACAAAAAGGCATAAGCATTTTGTAAAATGAAATAGGTGAGCACCAGCAATAGCTAATGCAGAAATTATTGTCATTCTTAGTGAGTGGATGTTCAGAGTTAGGGATTATTTGATCTAGAAAAATAAAGAAATTTGAGAGTTCTACATAAACTGTTTCTTCTTTCAATTGCCTTTTTATGTCTATGTAGAGCCTTTGTGTTTATACCTAGGAAGTATACAAAAATGCAAGTCGTTCCATTTCAAGCAAGTAGGTGATGTTTCTCAATCTTTTTAACTGGCTTAGGAGTACATCTACCTCAACAGATCACTGGATAGCAGTGGTTCTAGAACAACTAAAAAGGAAGCTCATGGAAGATTCCCTCCCTACCAGAACAGGTTTTTAATGACAGATACGAGTTGTTTTGGACAAGATGTCTTCCAGACTTATTTTACTCTGCTTTTAAATAGTACACACACACACACACACACACACACACACATAAATTTAGCCACTTAAATTTTGTTTTTCTGTCCAACTTTCTATTTTCTATGAAAAAGTATTGCCAACCATTTTGACAGTACCAGAACTTTTCAAGAGCATGGTTTACTGTAATTATTTCAATCATGAAAATAAGTATTTATACATTACCTTAAGGAAAATTAGACAACTGGAAAACATTTCAATAGCTGTGGCAGGATAAGGTATTAATAATTTAATGAAGCAATTTCCCCATGCCCTACCTCTTCCCTGTCCTGGTGGAGTAGACTTATAAAAAATATTAATAAAGGAAAAAATATTAATAGTAGCTAATTGGTCCCATGGACTATCGTAATGAAGACACCTGTGAAGGTGAACTCTTAGAAGTTGTAGCCTGTGGACAGCCATCAGAGTTCCTGTGATTGAGGTAATGCCCATTGAGGGGATCAGGAAGGAACATCTTTGTAATGTCTGCAGGCTGCTCCTCGATAATGGGGAAGGAGAAACATGCCATGGCAGAACACTGCTCAAAGGATGAATAGAAAGATGGTAACTATAACGGAATATGAACCTGGGTGCTCCGCAGTTCCTCTGATCTTGTCTGTCCTGGGGTTTTTGTTCAGCTCCTTAAAGGGAGTGGGAAAAAAAATACCAATGATTGATATTGCTTCCCTACTTAGGTGGCTGAGGGCTCAGATCCAGAAATAATTTAATATAGAGGATGAACTCAATAATTGCAATACCTCATGTTATGGAACACTTTATACATGGTACATATAATGATACATGTTGCTTAACATCCATTAAAAATTGAATTTTAAAATATACCTGTTTTTTGGGGGGGAGGGGACTTTTACTTTGCTTTGGAAGATGAGTCTTTTCCTGAATCAGGTGTGAAAGAAAGAGGAAAAGATTGTGGAAATAACTCTGAGAAAATGTAAGTACACTATTGTGGAAAAAAGTCAATGCAAATTTTGGGACTAGAACGTTTTTCAGAATTATTGATTTTATACAAATTCTGTTTTTAAGGCTGAATTAGCAGCTATCAAAATCCATATATAAGTTTTTGTTTTGCATTTTTAAATTTGCTATCATAAAATAGGCATGCTGTGTGAAAATACCAGTGGGGGAGCAGATTCTTCTTCTTCTGTTTTTTTTTTTTTAACTGATTAAAATGTGTAGAGCTGCTGTGATGATTTCCTCTGTGTTTCCTTTGGCTACAGATAATACCACAAAGCGAACTCAGTGACGCACAGAGGCAGCTGATAACAGCTGACACATGTAGATCTTAAGCCAAGTGTGTATTGTCAGAAAAGGAGCTAAAAACCCCATAAAACTCCCCACTGCCTGACTTAAAAACATTCTTTTTAAAATCTCTTAATGACATAGGAGATGATATTTCAAGTTTTGCATTCTAAAACACTTCTAGTGAAAAATGAAATGGGAGCAAAAACATGTCCCTTTAATGAAGACAAGCTAAGCACAACATAAATATTAGTATACTTTTCAATAGCAAAATATCTGAGAAATGCATAATCATTCATTAGGAATTCTAATTAGTATTGGACAGTCACTATTTGTCTTTTAAATTTAAGTGTTAATATTTTAATAAAAGTTAAACATTGACAGTGTTAAAAAAAAAAGTCAAATAACGTGATAGGCTTAAAACAAAAGACAACAGTCCCCTGCTAAACCTCTTTTCACCATAGACACCTGTTCTCTTGAGATACCACTTAAAATCATTTTAGTTGTTACCTCTATTATTTACTTTAATATTTTAAAATAACTGCTTATACTCTTGCTGCTTAATTCTTCATTCCTAGACATTGTCTAGAGACTTCCTATATAGAAGATACAAATTTTGGTCTCTTCCATTCCCCACTTATCTGTTCACACTTTCTCATTCTTACAATGTAGTTTTGATTAAATCATTGTAATAGATTTTTCTTGGTTAAATGTCATGCTTATTATGATTATTCACATATAATTCACCACTGAACCATAGTGCATTATGATTAGATTTCTTTCTTATACAACTTTTCATTTTTCCCTGCTAATTGTCTTCTTATCAAGTTTAGTTTTCTATGTACTCACCATTCGTTTGTCCCCAAACTCCCCTCCTTTCACAGAATCAGATCAGCAGCCCAGTCTGAAAGTTCTTCCTTCCTAATCCTGCTCCATTCTCCTTTATCTTTCACAGACATTTGCCCCAATAAATATCTTTCATGTCTACTCTGATCTTGACACCTACTTCTTAGAAGACATAAATTGGCATAGAGGGTGCTGGGAGGAGTCTAAGGAAACAAGCACAAAGATAAGACTTGGGGACTGGCTTGCTCTTTCCTCAGGTGGTGAGGACAACCTCATCCCGTGGGGAATGTGGGGCCTCGTATGGTTGGAGGCCCATTTACTTAAGCCTGTACTTGTGATTTGGGAAACCAGACAGCCAGAGGGCTGATTATTGTTGAGTAGTATTGATATTCTACAAGAGATAATGGGAAACTGAGGGGTCATTAATAAATAGTTAAGAGCTAACTGTAAGCACCAGTGGAACTTTTTAACAGCTTACAAATAAGCCATTATCCTCTACAGTGGAAGAACATACCCATTCGAGGAGTAGACACAGCAACTTGGAAAGTCACATAGCCTCAGAGGTGTTGAAATGCTCAGCTAAAGCAGGTCCTGGGACCCTGATGAATGGTATGGAGATAGCTGGGAGAATTTCCCTGGGGAATGGTGGGGCGGGGTCTACAGGTCCCATGAAGACTCAAAACTTATAGAGGTTGCTCCTTTGTCCCCAGCAAGGACTATTGCTTCTCCTTGTTGGGAGATGCTGCAAAAGCCTCTCCCCCACAAGGCAACAAATGTCCCCTTTAGGAATGTTCCCACCCTCTCTTCAGGTTGTCAAGATTGTACCTAAGGTTAAATCCTAATACAACCCTACTGGGGATGTGCTGGGCCTGATAAGTGAGGAAAAAAGTAACACACCCAAGGAGTGGTGAGAATTCTTAACATGTGCTGGCAGGAGCCCCGTGGAGGACATTTGTGATTGGATTTTGATGAGCTGTAATCAAGGGGAATGAATAATAAGACTGTACACAAAAACTTGTTAACCTGAGGTACTCTCTGGGGATATAGGATTTAACACTCTGGCAAGGAACTCAGGCAATGGAACAAATTTCCTGCTCAGGTGGCTCTTAGGAACCTAAATAAAACAATCTTTTGAGTGAAGTGGAAATGGCAAATGGCAGATGAAGGCAAACAATGATTATGGGAAGTGCACCTTCACAAAGAATGAAGATGTTTTTAATCAGTTGTTAATGCCTACCACAAAGCACACGCCATGGATGAGGCATAAAACAATCATATAGACAAAATAACTTGGCCATTTGGCATTATCCAGTCTTTATGATCAGTAACCTAGAACTTACAGGATAAGGATATGAACACCTTGCAACATGAATAGGGTGGCCATGATGGCAGAGATGGAGGGCATAAATGGACCCAGGAGCAGGGACTTCCATTTACTAAAGCCTCTCTATCTATTGCTGCCTTTGAATGTCCAATTTGTCAGTCACTAAGACCAATACTGAGCCCTATAAGCATTTATTCTCGGAGACCATGTAGCTACTTGGTGACAAACCAACCCTATTAGACCACGCACCTCCCAAAGAACCAAAGGTTTATCTACTCTTGGATAGATAGTTACTGTGGGTATAGATTTACTTTCCTGCTCAAAGAGACTCAGCCAGCACTACTTTTCAGGGGCTTACAGAATACCTGATTCACAGGCATAGCATCCTACATAGCAGAGCATCGGACATAGGATCCAGTTCATGGAGATGGAGGTGTAGGGATGAGACTATGACTATGGATCCACTGATCATATCAGTTCTTACACCATTTGGAAGCAGTGGCTCTAAAGACTGTTGGAATGGCCCTCTGAAGGTATAGCAGTAGCATCAGTTTGGGTGTAATACTATTTAGGGGTGCATTAATTCAGAGTTCTCCATATGATATTGTGATCCCCAATAGGAAATATACACAGTTTTGGATGTCAAACATGGAACCAGGAGTGGTAGCACTGCCAGCAACTCACTGGGGGCCTTTGTACTTCCCACTCTGCAACTTTTTAAGCCTGAATTAGTCCTACAACCTGTAGTGGCAAGCTGGAGATCCATAGAGCACTGGTATAACTCCAGTCCAAGTTCAAAGACCTGAGGACCGGAAGAGCCAATGGTGTAACATTCAGTCTCAAACAGAGTCTGAGGCAGGAGAAGACTGATGTCTGAATCAGTCTTGAAGATAGTCAGGCAGAGAGAGCAAATTCTCCTGCACTTTGCCTTTTTGTTCTATTCAGGCCTTAAATGGATTGGATGGTGCCCACTTACATTGAGAAAGGCAATCTGCTTTACACAGGCTACATATTTAAGTGTTTTTCTCATCCAGATACACCCTCACATTCACACTCAGATTAATGTCTAACCAAGTAATATGGGCACTCACTGGCCCAGTCAAGTTGACATGTAAAATTAGTCATCACAAAGTCTGTGTCTCTAAAGAGAGTACACTTTTCCTAGGGAACCAGTTAAAAGTCTCATTAAATTATAAGCTATGGCTATGGCCAGAATCCTTTGGATTCTCTGCGTCCAGGGAGCAGGCTGTGAGAAGAGGAGACATCATTTTGGCGGGGACAATCAGCAGGAGAAAGTAGGGCTGTCCTTCCACAATAGGAGCAGAGAAGAACACATATGGACACAACCCATTGCCCACCTATAACTGTGAATGGACATAGGCAGCAACCCTAACCTGAGAAGCCTATGATTAGAAAGAACCCAGGTCCCTTAAGAATGAAGGCTGGGTCAAACCACCAGATCAGCATCAAGGATTTTTGAGGTGACAGCTCAAAACAAATGGAATCTTGAATGGATAAAGGAGACAAGAGAAGATGAATGCCCATTGCATCTCTGAGGCCAACAACAGGGCCAAGAACAGTAGTACATCCTATGGACCTCTTTCTTCTAAGAGTCCTTTCAGGAAGATAGGCCCATGGGAACCATGAAGGAACTGCTCCCTGACTATGCATGGAGAAGTGGATTTTTCAAGAGGCGTAGCTATACTGACAGTAAAAGACAATAAAAGAGAGCAACCAGTACAGAATATGGCATCAGGAACTATTGTTTATTTTATTTTATGTGAGAGAGGCCATACAAGAGAGGGAGGAGATGAGGAGTTAACAGAATATGGCCCAGGCAAAGATAGGAGAAAATGGAAGAATAGTCAGAAGAAAGAAAAAACATTTCTATTGATATTGGAAGGAAGAGTCAAAGGATGGGTATGCCTGTACTTACGTGTGTAGTTTTGGATGCAGATGGTGAGAGCATTCCTATTGAATCACTTCTGTTTTCTATTTGAAGTTTGAAGGAAGTCTGCTTGCTTAGAGTGAGGGGGACTTCGTAATGAGTGGTGAGAAAAGAGACAGATAAACTAGAAAAATAAATGACTAGCTTGTCTTTTCATGTAATTTCTTTTTTGTGTGTTTAAAAAAGCAACATCTTCAAGGATTTAAAAACTCTTAGTAAGATTACCACTAATGCATAATTTAGGATATCTCATTTTGGTTGAAGTTTACATTGGCACTCACTTTGAAGAAATAAAATTTGATAATCAATGTAATAATTTACATGAAATTATAGGACAGTTTTTGAATTTGAGGAATTACGGTGGTTGTATTTAGCTTGCGTTTTAAAACAAGCTATTTCATTAATATGTATTTCTTTGATAATGATTAGTCATTTGCTGAAGTGCACTCAAATGATATCTATTTGCACAAACCTGCTAGGGTTAGACCACTTGATTTCTTTTCAAACAATTTGTGATTTAGGATTTCCATTATGCTGGGCTTTTTTTTTTTCATGATCATACAATTTTTCTCTGTTCACATCTAATTTTTATTTTTAAGAGGCAGGAATTCTTTTGTTTTTATTTTTCTATTGGTTGCAATCGGAGAGGAACAAACATTATTGGCCATCTTATATATCTGGGACTTTTATGGGATAAATGAAATGCTATGGCACATTTAAAACCATACTAAAAAGCAACAATAAGACCTTGAAGGTAAATGCCATTCCACAGTGGTTACTACTAAAGCATCAATTGTGGCACTATTTAGGTGAACAGACTTACAGGGCAGAGCACCTCTCAAAGCAACTCTTACCTTCGAACAAACGCAGAGATGGATCAGCAAAGTGAATTACTCATCAAGGGCTTGGCAAGAATTAGGTACTATGAGCAAATGCTGGTGAGTTCAATGGCTCTTTGGGAATGTGTAGTCACTTAAGAGTCTCTGGGGACTAAATTTGGTTAATTCACAAGTATGTAATTGCCAGTCTAGTTAAAAGAGGCAGAAATTATGCAATGCTTTTAGAAAGAAATTTTAATATGAGAGAAGCACTGGAAACTAGACAGCACAAAGCAATACTATGTTAATGACTTCCCTTTGCCATGGTGGAACAGTTAATTGATTCCATGAGGAAGATGGAACAAAAGTGACTTCCTAGAAATCTTTTTCTTTCTCTTTCTAGGAGAAAAAAAATATAATCAGGGCAAATTTTCTCATTTTAAATCTCTTTGAATTAGTTGTGATGCCTGCTTGAAATGAATTATTTTGTCTAAATATTAGGGATTTAGAGTTTGGAAAAATGTCATGTGACTAAAGAGAAAAACAATACTCTGAAATAGTCTCATTTCCTTAAACAACTAATATTAGATTCAATGTATCCATGTATGATTTTTCTAGATGCTGGATGTTTGAAGGAATGGTTTCAGAGTATAATATGCTCTCTTGTTTATCAGTGTATATCACTTGTCTGGCCTTCAAATATTGTGCCTGCTATTATTCTTGCATTTCCCACTGGAATAGAATCAATGCAAATAAAAGTTTTTCAACACACTTTTAAAGCTTTTTATTGTTCCTTCCCCTTCCATCCAACATGGAATAATAGGGACATCCCAACTGAAGCAATTAGAAAGCCAGGCAATATATTTATAAAACAATGGTTTTTAGGCACTGGGCAAAAGATAACACAAGATTGTGATCTCCTAAAGAAAAGGAACAAAGTAAGGTCTCTAATTGCTTTGTTTAGGAAGGATACAATCAGAGAACAGGGGGCTTGCTAAGTTGAGGAGAAAGAGATTTGAGTCCACAAAGGCCAAGTCAGCTAGAATTTGCAGGTCTGTGTGCTAGTGAGGGGGGAGCAGTACAGGAATAGAGCTCTGGAGATCTGCAGAAACTTCCCAAGTGTTTGAATACTGATCTCCATAATGCATGAGAGGAAACTACCTGAGATAGAGGTGGGGTAGGGGGGAACCCATCACAAAGAGAGCAGGCAGAACAATTCTCAGAGCTCAGACTGGCTGGTAACAGTTTGTGCTTCCACTATCCAAGAGGTCATAAGTTGTCATGCAAAGGGCACTGGGTAGAATGCTCAGAAGGGTTTCACCTTAGCTGTGGAGATAAATTGGGTCTATGCAAAAGGCTGCACTTGACATACACCAATCAAACTTGAAAGCAAAATGATTTTCCTGATTCCAAGAACTTAATTGCAGGCCAGAACAAAATCTAATGCTATTTATAGGAAAACAATAGCATCCAGCAAAAGACAACATAAAATGGCATCAAGCACAAAACTAACCAGGTATGCAAAGAAGCAGAAAATGTAATAATAATCAGATGATAATAAAAACATATCCGGAAAGTAGCCCAGAAATTAGATGAAACTAGTAGAAAAGGATGTTAAAACAGTACGTAATGTGCTCCATATGTTTAAGAAAGTAGAGGAAAACATGAACATGGTGACGAGAAAAATAGCTCAAAAAGAAAAAGCTGCAAAATACAGTATCTTAAATGGAAAATACAGTTGAATGGGGTCAACAGCTGATTAGATAATGTAGAAGAAAAGATCAGTGAACTTTTGGACCTAGAAACTATCCAAAATGAAGCACAAAGAGAGAAAAAAAAGACTGAGACAAATGAATAGCACATCAGTGACCTTTGGGCCAATATTAAGCAGTCTAACATACATGTAATTGGAGTCCTTAGATGAAGGTGGTTGGGGAGCAGAAAATTATTCAACAAAAGAGGGCCAAATATGTTTCCAAATTTGATTATAAGTAGCAAGTTTTAAAAGAAACTAGAGGAAAAGGACTCATTACGTAGAGTGAGAAAGAAGATTTATCATATTTCTTGTAAAAAACCTTGCAAACTGAAAGATAACTTTAAAGTTCTTAAAAAGAAACACCTTAAATTTATACTTGAATTTTAAACATAATAATATGTTTGAAAACAAAGGCAAGTGAAGACTATTCACACACACACACACACACACATTCCTGAGAAATTTGTTACCAGTGGTCCTGTACATCAAAAAATATTAAAGGAAATTCTTCAGACAGGAGGTTTATAACTGTTATAATTTTCTTATTGCTTATACTGTTTTATAAATGTTGACATTCTTCATTTAATCTAATGTATTTTACCATGAAATTTACTTTATCTAAAATGAATATTGCCATTTTTACTTATTTTACTTTATTTTTGCCCAAATCAACTGCTCTTATCTTTTTTATTTATAATATTTCTAATAGATTTATTAAGGCATACTTTTTCCAAGAAGGATAGTTTGAATGCTGCTTTATAAATTATTTGGGGTGTCTGCCTTTTTTTGAGTTGAATTTCAGGCAATTTGATTTTATTGTTATAGCAAATATATTGAGTCTTCCTTCTGTATTTTGTTATGCATTTCCTGAAGCTTTATTTTCTATGCCAGTAGTTTTGTATTCTAAGTTTTAGGCAATAGTATTAATAGTTGATTTATGTATATGGATGTGTATTGCCGCTGCTAAATAGACCACATTTTGTTTGCTTTTGTATTGCCTACTAAATCAGAAGGTATCTGTATATCTTATGTCTAATTCTAGTAGTGATCACTTGCAGATCCAAAAATATGTTTGAATCATTTTTCTATTTCTCTATCTCTTGATTTCAAGAATGAAAAAATAAATTGCTACCTCTAATGTGATGTGAATAATTTAGTGTGTTTTACTATTCTCCTAGAGAATAGACTTGTATTTGTTATTTTTTTCATTATGATACTAACTTTTTACGAGACTACCAAACTTTTTGCCAAAGTGGTTGTCATTTTATAGTCCCATCATCAGTACAGGAAAGATGCATTTGCTATTGCCAGTTTAAAAAAAAAGTAGCCATTTTAGATCTTTTATAGTTTCAGCATTTATGTTAACACATGTGATACATTTTGAATTAATTTTGTAAAAGTTACAAGGATAAAACTCCAGTTTTTTCCACATGGATATCCAGTTGTTTAGTATAATTTGTTCAAATTAACTTTTGAATTATTTTGATGATTTTGTTGAAAATCAATTGTCTATATATTTGTGGATATTATTTCTGGATTCTAAGTTTGGTTCCATTGATTTATGTATATATGCTTATGTTTATAACCTACTTTTTTTATTATAGTATCTTTATACTAAGTCTTGAGATGAGCTAGTGTAAGTCTTTCAATTATTTTTTCTGGTTATTCTGGATCCTTTGCATTTCTACATAACTTTTGCAGTCAGCTTAAAATTTAAACCAAATAACAACAACAGCAGCAAAAAACCTGTTAGAAGATGGATTGGAATTGCATTGAATCTGTAGACCAATTTGCATAGAACTGATATTTATACAATTTGAATTTTGGGATTCATAATCGTGTATACCTTATCCACATAAACATATCATTTAATTTTTTTTTGTCAAGGATGCTTATAATTTTTAGTGTATATGTCTTGGACAAAATTCGGTAAGTTAACCCCACCTATTCATAATAGAAAATGAATCACAGAGACTAGTAAAAACCAACCACAGAGACTAGTAACATCGTGAAAGATATAAGTAGAAAGATTCTTCCCACATTCCCATTTAATTCTATGGTTTGGTCAGAATAAAAGATGTTTATCTTGCATAATATGGCAGATTAATCAAGTAGTCACTCTATTTACAGAAATTCTTCTATTTATGGGTTCTATATTGGGATCTTGCAAAATGTTTTATTTTTTTCTATGTTAAAATATAGAAGATACCGAAAGAATTAGTTTTTTACTAATTGAGTCAATTGGTTCCTGGAGCATTGGCATAGGACTTCACACTTACTCATTACATTGATGATACCATACGGATTGGATAAGAAAATCTGCTTATATGCTGTGTGCCTTTGAGTACATGTACTCCTAAAAATTCAGGGGTCTGACACCTCAGTAAATTTTTTAGAATTCAAGAACCCTGACCATGAAAAGATACATACATTTACAAACAATCCGCATTTAGTATGCCTGTTTAAATTTTTGAAACAATTTATACCACATATTGGATTACTGCCCAATTTATTAACTAAATGACCCAAAAAACTTCCAGCTTTGAGTAAAGCCCAGAGCTAGAGAAGGCCTCCAGCTGGCCCAGGCTGTAGTGTAAGCAGCCCAACCACTTGGCTCTTGTATCCAGGGAAAATCCCATGTTATGTGAAATCTCTAGGGAAGATCAGATTGATGTGGCAAACAGTGATAAGAGAATTGCAAAGGAGGCTCCTCCCTTTGATTTGAGAGGTAGCTGAGATTGAAATTTGTCTCATGTCACTTTCTGCCTTACAGCTCCTCCATCACCAAGGAAGATGGCAGAAACTTGCTTGGTCCGAGTCTATGCACGGCTCCTTCTGCCTCTCTCCCTCTAATGGACAAGTCTGGGAGGCATTCTGTAAACTCATCAGGAGGTCCCAGAAGAATACAATATTGAAACCCTACAGTCAAAGACAGCCAGGAACACATCTGTAGTTGAACAAGTTCAGTTTAATGTTCATTGCAGACTGAGAACATACCAAATGAACTGTGGGACATCTCTGTAAGAGTCAATTATAAAGGACATAAAATTTTGGCTGTTGGCTATTTTGGGGAGAGTTCAAGAGAGTGAGGCTTTGCTCTGGGTTGGATGCTGTTAGGAAGCGAAGAGAA
Organism: Lyroderma lyra; assembly: GCA_004026885.1. NCBI lineage: Eukaryota > Metazoa > Chordata > Mammalia > Chiroptera > Megadermatidae > Lyroderma > Lyroderma lyra. Next base: position 52,355 of record PVJL010008337.1, read on the forward strand.
TTCTGATTGGGTAACTTAAATCTTATCTATAAAGTGGGAGGAAAAAGTTATATATCTATAACAGGTAAAGAAATTAGCAGTCACTCCTATTAGTGAGGTTAGGAAGATACCTGGATATTTTTATGGCTTGGATAATGTTATTGTTTTTGTCTGTTTTCAAATATAATTATGAAGTGATTTATTTTTCTCCTAATCCATTACAATCACAGAACAGCCTTGCCTTATGTTGATATTCTGTGAAATAATTCATGTCCAGCAGGAAAACACGGAGAACTAGCTGTGAGTACCAGGTCAGCTCTTAGCAAAACCAGAGTCCAACTTATAAACCCAGACCTATCCTGTCTGTTAGGGGCGTTTCTTACCCTCTCAAGAGTCACTGTTCACAGCATTAATCTCAAAAAACACATCTTTATATTGGCTTTTGATTCTTCCCTGGTCCCTCCTACTCCTTGGGATGAAAATCTGTCTCACTTCATTTTATCCCAATCCACACCCTCATCCTTCTTCAGATAAAGTGACTCAAGCTAAGACACTCTTCTTTTAGGGAAAAAAAAATTCTAATTAAAACTGACCCTTGAACAACATGGGTTTGAACTGCGTGAGTTCACTAATACACAGATTTTTTTTTCCTTTTCAATAAATACAGTCTGACCTTGTGTCAGCGGGTTCACATCTGGGGATTCAACACATCACCGATGGAAAACTATTTTACCATTGCCAACTGCAGTTTCGCAACCCCGGAATCCTAACCACCATAGAAAGTACTATTGCAATCTGCAGTTGATGTAACCAGCGAATGCGCAGGGCCTAATGCAGACTCAAAAGTCATACATGGATTTTCGACTGCTGGGGAGTCAGCGCCCGTGACCTCGGCGTTGGCCAACTGCAGCATTCTCCTTCTGGATCTCAGCAGCTTAGGGTTAATTCTTGGCAGCAGTTTTCTGGATGGCCATGTGGAGAGTGTGGTGCCCTGGGACACAGCAGCAGTATCTCTCAGACTTGTCCTGGAGCATGGTGACTGACAACCAGATACCTACCACTTGCTGCCTTCTTCCCCATGCCTCGTTCCTACGTAAGCCTCTGGAATGAAACTAGAATCCTGAAAATGCAAAAGAAGGTAGGTAGAAAACTTCTGATTTTACTGAGGAAAAAAGTAGAATGAACCAAGTGTATCATGTATTGGCTAATGTTATGTGTCTATCACCAAAAAGGCTTGAGACAGAAAATAGTTTCAATGATCAAGAAAATAAAGAAAATGTCTGCTCCTAAATTGGTGGCTTGACAATTCAGGCTTATAATTAGAAGCTTTGATGGTGACTAAATGAAGGCAGGGTGTAAGAGAGAGTGTAGAAGAAACCCAGGTTATGCCAGTTTTCTTATCTGTACTTCTTTGCATATTTAAAATTTATTTCTACAGCAATATGTATTACTTTTATAATAAAGATGTAAGCATTACTTTAGAGGAATATCATCAAGGCAAATGCAGCACTGAAAGATCAATATTGAGCACCCATGACTATTATTTATCATCAGTAGTTGTGGAAGCTACTAATGAGCTCACGATTATTTGCAATCAAATCTGTGATCACTCGATCACATGACATTAATCAAGCAACAATTTCATGGCAATATCCTAAGTTATTGGAGGCAGATACATAGATACCTAAATGGGTCATATAAGAAATGTTATAACGTTCACTTTTGTGGGCAGTGGGGGCAGGGAGAATCTGTTTACAGCTCTAACTTCACAGGAAATGTCTCTTTCTACCAAAAGAAGCCTCATTCTACTAGCTTCCCTTTCCATTTCTACAGTATATGAAAGGTCAGCTTCATACAGTGACTGAAGAAGAGGGGCCTGTCTACTGTGAGGAGACAGATGGATTACGGGGAGATATTGTGTGTTACTACTGGGTGAAGAGCACAGAGGCAGGATTTAGGATCTTCCTTGGTAATCAGCTAATATAAACTCACCACCTAATGATTCAGAAATTGATCAATCAAAGACTAAAATGGAGAAAGATTCTGAGACAATGCAGTAGAGTGGAACAAGAGTAACAAAGGGTAGGATGCAGAGAAAGGACTCAAATGAAAACAATACTAAGTCCTCAGCTGGTTCTAATAGTTTTTTGAAAAACACCTGCAACTGAGAAAGGGTGAAGTACATGTGTAGATTTGATGACACAAAATGAAAATTTCAGTATGTTACTAATGTAATCAATATGATTAAAAAGATAAAACTACAAATTGGGAAAATGTTGGTCCTAAAACAGCCAAGTTTTCTATTGAATATGTGCCTGGTATTGTGCTGAGCCGTTTGTATGCGTTGGTAGATTTAATTTTCACAACAACACTTACCTCATTTGGGTAACTGTTGTTCAGAAGGAACAAGCTGTCCCACACCGAACCATTGGCAGGGCTGATTTCAGACCCAAATGTCTGACGCCAGAGTCTGTATTCATAATCACTAAGTAAACTGTTTTTCAAACTGACCCAAGGTCATCATCAAATCTTCTGTGAGGAGCTAGTAGAAACTCATCAGAACCTACTATACGTTTCTTAGAGTTTAGAGAGTATGACTGGGTAGAGAAGCTTGGAGAGTGTGGAGTTAGCATCTTGCAAAAGATTATTGTTGCTGTTATTTGCAAGTTATGAACATATAATACACTTTCACGTACTGAGTATCAGATAGTGATGGGTGCTTTGAAGGAAATAAAGCCGAGTCCTATGATGGGGAGAAACCTGGAGCTCCTTTGGAATAGGCCTTCAGGGAAGACCCAAATGGCCAATAGCAACCATTTGTATAAAATCAACAAAAGAGGATCCCAAGAGGGTAATCTGACAGAGCAACCAGGGAAGAACCAAGAAGCAGGCTGTTGAAGCTCTTGTACAAAACCCAGACTGCTTTATCTGGACAGAGTAACCAGGAGGTAACCCCTTTGCTGGTTAGACCCTGATTCCATTTTCATATATGGGTCAACTACACTGTTTGGTGTGACTGGTTTTTATTAACTACTCACAACAATGGCAGAAACAACAGAATTGGCCATCTTGCTTAGTGAACAGGAGACTAGTCTGTGGGTAACCCGGAAAAGCTTTGTAATATAGCTGTGACCAGTTTGATAGTTAATAGGTTAATTCTATCCATTTCAGTTAAAAGTTTATAGTTAATCCTCTATTAAAACCCCAAAGGGGCAAAAAAAAGTAAAGATGACAGGAAGCCCTGCTTCTTGTTAGCACTTGTTACTGAGAAAACATGTTACTTAACATGCAGGCTAAATGCTGTTTGCTGTTCATGGAGCTTTATTTGGAGGGCCACTCTTCTGGATGTTTCCATCACAAGTGCATTCGGGCACCACTGGCCCAAGCCTATTTCCACCTTGCTGCTTACGTGGTTTTATTATGGTGCTGATGTGCGTAAATGCGGTTGTTTCTGTGGTTTTCTCACAGGTTCTAGAGAGTTACAGATAGTGCAAAAGTTCGTAGGTCAGTTTATCTTTCCAGATATAGAAGAAAGTAAAACTCTTCTAAAATGCTGGTGCTTAGCAAAGTAATCTTGTTAAATTGCCTTTCCATGAGTGAAAAATAACAAAGAGAAAAAGGTAAAATTAAATCAGAGATTATTAACACAGAATAATACGCTTGAGTCTATGGAGAAAACAAGCAACATAGGTGTGTGTAAACACACACACACAAACACACACACACACACACACACACACACAATCCCTCAAGTGTGCCTGCTCCTTATCTCTCTCTTTATAGTATTTTTTAGATGTACTTTTCTTAATATTTCTTAGCTGTATTTTGTGGTATTTTTGATGTGAGAAACGATAATATAATATGTTATACATCTTTAATTCGTAACAACCATTGGAAAAAGAGAAAGATAATTAAGTCCATATAACTCAGCAGATAAATGATTCAGGTGGTAAATCTATTGATAATTCAAGAGCATGTAGAAGTATCTCCTGATAAAGTTAATTAATGGAGTATCCTAATGGATGTAGTAATTAGTTGTTTCCAACCTCAAAGTCTCTCTTCAATATTGTAAGAGAAATTAAGATTTTAGAGAGAAATGTTCCCATTTTGGGGACTTCATCTTCCTTCTTTTGTCTCTTTATGGTACATTGTATCTATCTTAGGGAGCAAGGTAAATCTTCTTATTCTCTTTAACTATAAAATATTTGTTTTTAAAGAAAAAACTTAAAAACAATAATTTCTTTTATTAAATTGAAGAAATCTGTGCTATATTAACTGAGTGAAAAATAAGGGCCTGTTTTAATAATACATATAGTTATATGTTCACTACATTATGAAAAGGTATTTATCAAAGTATTTGTAAGTAGAGGACTGTGGGTGCTTTTATTTTCTTACTGTTTTAAATATATTTTACTTGTAGTTTCATGCATTTAACAGGCATTTTTATAACCATAAAAAGACTAAAAATCTATTTCTAGTTTTAAAAAGTGATTTTGAGGATTTTATTATAATTAGCTTGAGGGAAAATATATGGGCAATAACACATTATGTTGTGAAGTCAAAACATTCCATGAAAAATAACTGCAGTTTTTGAAGGAAAGACTTGTCCAGTCACATCACAAATGATAGCTTGTTCCCTTTTAAGCAAAGGGACATGGCTCAATAAAATTAATAGGAGAAATTCGAATGCATAGAAAATACAGTGTTAGTAAGGAAGGCATGAATACTTTTTGTACAGTTACATATATATACCCAGCCCCAGTTTTCATAAAAATAGTGCTTGCTTGGTTCTGTAAAGGGAGGAAATACTTCAGGGTTTATGGTAAAGTCATTTTGGAGGTAGAGAAAGCTGTTTGGAAAGGAGTTCACATTTGTCATACTTTCTTTCATGCGTAATAAAAAAAGTGAGTTTGAACTGATGAATGGAACATTGTTAGAAGTCAGAAAACATTCCTGTTTCTCATTATACTTTTCATGTGTCACATGACTTTGACGAAGGACCCTCCTCTTAGTAGGAGAGTCATTAATCAACCCAAGGTATGTAGAACATATCCTTTTTAATGCAGGCATTTAATAAACTAAACTAAACTAATGAATACTAGTTAAAAATAAAATTTTAAGATTCATTTTGTTTATTATATACTTTGAGGATCCACTAAATATTTTCTGCTTTTTATTTACTACAAAGTAAGAAAATTAATTTAGAGTTTAACTAGTCATTATCTATCTATCTATCTATCTATCTATCTATCTATCTATATATGAAAAGCACCAGCAGTTAATTTTATTTTATTATTTAAGCAATAGGGGACTTTTGGGGTGGGGGCAGGCATGCAGATAATGAAGAATTGTTTTGTTTTTATTAAAAGATTCATAATTTAAATCACAGATTTTTTAAGATTCATACCAGTGTTCCATAGATTTTTGCATTTCAAAATCCTGTATGACATTTGACTTGAAAGATCAGTTCTGTTGTAAAAATAATTTCAAAAAAACCTTTCATTTATTCCATCTTCATAGTGTATTGATGAAAGAAACTGAGATTCAGAGTAAACTCCTACTCTAGTGATTCTTAACACCTGATAGGTGTAATTGCACAAAATGCTTTCACTTCATTGTCACACGTGGCCATCACAGCAATCGTGTCACCTAGGCTAAGTAGATATCAGTACCACCATTTAGATAAGGAAATTGACACTCCCAGGGTTTCAACAACCTACCCACGAATGGCAATGCCTAGCTCTACTCCTACTCCTACTTCTCCATGCCTTCCTCAAAGCACTTTCTATCTGACCAGGTTGCCTCCTATCCATTATGGTCCTCTATGTGTGTACATGCTTTCATCCAGGAACGTTGTAGCATATAATTCTTAGTATTTTAAAAGACTTCTATTGAAACTGCTATTATTAGAAATGATTTTCAAAACAGCATTCCTGTGTATGAATATGTCCAATAATGAAAAACTCTGACCAGGCAGTACTCAGATTAGTATAGAAGTTTTACATAGTAATTTTATAAGATTGGGGTGGGGGTATGTGTGTGCAAATTACTTTATGTGTTTTTCTTCCATAGTAGGTTTTAATAAATGGTATACTTGTAACTTTAAAAGTTATATTAATGACATCATTTAAACACTATAGTATTGTAGGCATAAAGGTTCTTTATTTTCACAACAGATCTTAATGACATTCTTGATTTTGAATTGGCCTTTGCATAGCGTATTGTATTGCTTTTAGTTAAATTTATATAGATTCTATATGTTCATTAAAAACATTTGCTTAGTTCAATTACAGCTCTTAGGACTGGGGGAGATGGGTGAGGAAACATGTATCTGAGGCTTCCTTATGGTGTGTGTTCTCCATGTAGATTGAGACATACCTTTGAAATACCTGCATTGGACCTGCAAGAGCCAGGGAGCCTATGGGAAAGCACACATTTTAAGGAAAAGAGTTCTCATTCAAACTTTGTTTTGTGAGGATTTTATCGTGTCCTAAGGAATAAACAATAAAATAAATAGTAAAGACTGTATTACATTCATGTATATATACTTGTATAGATTATTTAGTTGTTTTTTTGTCATCAAACATTTAAGACACTTAAAATGTTTCTGGATTTTTGTTATTGTTTAAAATAGTACTGAAATAAGCATCCTAATACATGTATATTTGCATGCATGTCTAATAATTTATATAGGAGAGACTCCTATAAATGACATTATTATATTAATTTACATTTTCAGAAATTTAAAATAATCCTGTACTGCCAAATTTCACTAATACAAAATCATACATTATTTTACTAACATTACTGACCAAAAATGGTATCTCAGTACATTAATTTTGTACTTTCCATTTTATATCAGAGAAAATTTGTTTATCTGGTTACCAGTATGTTTTTATCATCTATAATTGACATCGGGAGTCTATGCCATTCAACATCTCTGATTTCTGTAAAACAATATATGGAATCAGAGAACCTGTGAGGTTAAGGTTATCTCTAGGTTGAAGAGTGGTGATACTTGTTTGCTTTAAACTTTTTATGAGTTTCTGACCATATAATATTGTATAATAAAGAATATGAAATACAAGAGATTAATGTTTCCTTCCTTGCAAGCAAAATACATAAACTAAAACACGATGCATATGTCTTGTCTAACATACATGAAATTTTATTATGTTTTTACAAAACTTGATTCAATAAATGAAAGATTTTAGTCTGAAGAAACCGTGCCCACTTTACTGGCCTCAGAGGAGTTGCTTTTTATCTCTATAGCAAGAGTAGAACTATGAAAAATTTTTAATGAGGATGTAGCAAAACAGATATTTTGAAGACAACTCTAGTATTTGTGAGATGCCAGATATTGTAACATGTGGAAGAGGCAATAATAGTGAAGGAGTTGAGTACACAGGCTCTGGAATCAAACTACTTCAGTATCACTCCAAGCTTTACCATTTTTTGTATGACCTCCAACAACACATGTTTATTTGTGTGCTTCAGTTTCCTCATCTGTCAAACGGGGATACTAACAGAACCTTCATCTTAAGGGTATTATAAAGACTAAACAAGGTACTATATAGATAGCATCATGCTTATTGTTTTCCTTTCTTGGTATGTTAGGTATTTCTTGGACATTTATATACTTACATCAGTTAGACTGGCCTTGTAAATTCAAATTTATTAAGTAATGGTCATCATTATAATTTCCGTATAATATTTGCTTTTCACCATGCTCAGATTGCTTCTATTCTCTAGGATGAAAAGTTTAGCATCATTTAACATCATTAAAATCTTAATAGAAACACAGCCTTTTGTTGCCATATTTTGTTATCTCAGATATGAGGGTAAATATGGTAAATATGTCTCTCTCACTAAATTCAGCTATAAATTCTGAACAGAATGCATGGAGCAGATATTTAAGGATTCTAAAACATAAATAGTAGCAAATGTAGTGGAGAATAAGAACAGAATTTGAAGTACCATTATTCAGGGCAAGTTCATCATTTTTTACTTGAATCCTCTGGCTTAGATTCAAGGCAGTCAAAATTCTGGTAAGTGCACATTGGGGTAGACAGCAAGAGTTCCAGAAGTTTCCTAGTTTAGACTCTAGGAGAAGGAAAGTGGTCTCCTGCTGGTGATAAGGATGACAGTGAAGGTTCACAGGTACTTCAAACTCTGGGGGAAGGGAACTTTCTTCACTGATTGAAGGATATATGGTCCCAAGAGGGCAGGGCAAACTCATTACTATTTTTCTTTATCTGGCCTCCACCACTTGGTGCAGATGTGGATGCAGTCACAGGAAGTGCGTGGCTGAGAGGGGTAAACAAAGCACCAGCTTTTCCACTGGGAAATTGAAAAGACAAGCTTCAGGGAACCAGAAAGTAAGGGCCACATAAGCATAGCAGAAGGAGTTTTGGAAAGGGACTCCATAGATTTGTTATGAATATTTGAGCTTACTAACAAAAAATTGACAAATTGATATCCAATATGATAGCAACATTTGCTCTTCCAACCAAAATGTATGAGAGGTACAGTTGTTCTACATTTTCACCAACACTTAGTATTGCCAGTCTTTTTAATTTTATTCATTCAAGAGTGTATATGTAATGATGTTATTTTTGTAATTTTAATTTACATTTCCCTAATGGCTAATGATGTTGAACATATTTCATTTGCTTTTAGGGCATTCATGCCTTCTTTATTGAAATATATGTTCAAATAGTTTCCGCTCTTACTGTGAAAGCTTCTTACTATAAGGGTTCTTTACATATCCTGTATACAAGTTCATTTTCAGAAATGTAACGTGAATATTTTCTCCCAGTAGTTGGCTTGTCTTTCACTTTCTTAGCAGTTTTTTTGGAAGAGCAGACTATTTATAGTTGAAGAAATACAATTTGTCATTGTTTTCCTTTTTCTGTTCTGTTTTGTAAATCTACCTAACAAAATATTGTGAAGCTTTTCTCCTTTACTTTTTCTTTTAAATTTTATAGTTTTAGCGTTTACAGATAGGCCTGTGATCCATTTCAAATAAATTTTTATTTGTGATGTCAAACGAGTTGAGGCTCTGTTCTTTTTCCTATGAATATTCAGTTGTTCCAGCACCATTTGTTTAAATGACTATTCTTTCTTCACTGAATTACTTTGGAACTTTTATTA
>PVJL010008338.1:0-67322 GCA_004026885.1 Lyroderma lyra
GGGATGGGGTTTTGCTGCGAAGAGAAAGAGGAAGGGCAATCCTCTGTCACAGGGGACTAGCTTGCAGGAGAAAGAAAGTAGGGTGGCAAATACCTAACTTATAAGGTCATTGGGGTGGAAGTCAATAACTTTATGGACTGAATTCTTAAGTGTTTATTTTAAAGATGCCCCAGGTCTATCCAGGTTGTCACAAATGGCAAGATTTCACACTTTTTAATGGTAGAGTAATATTCCATTGTATATATGTACCATCTCTTTTAGCCAACTGACTATTGATGGACCCTTGGGTTGTTTTCATATCTTGTCTATTTTAAATAATGCTGCAGTGGACATAGAGGTGCATACTCAAATGTCTTTTCAAATTAGTGTTTTGGATTTCTTTGGACAAATACCCAGAAGTGGAAAAAATGAAAAAATGCAAATTGGTAGTTACAAAATTGTTCCAAGAATATAAAGTACAGTATAGAGATTATAGTCTATAATGTTTCAATAACTATGCCAGGTGGGTACTACACTAATTGGCAGGATCACTCATAAATTATATAAATGTCTAATAGCTATGCTGTATAGCTGAAACTAATATAAAATAATATTGAATGTCAACTGTAACTGAAAAAAAAATTAAAAAAAGGTGCCCCAGGAAAAGCAAAGCAGAAACTTGTGGTGGAAACCCTAAGCTCAGGTCTTTACCTAAATATCCAGACTCTGGGTGTGAGCAGGGATGTCTATACTATAAAATGCCTAAGCAGCAAGTCAAAATAGATATTTTCTAATCACTGAATTTAATATATAAAAATGTGACTGTATCAGATAATCCTGGGTCTTTATACTAGATATTTGATAGGGGTAGACCTTAAGTGTTTTAACTACAAAAAATAAGAAAGAAAAAGAAAATGATCACTATGTGAGAAGCTAATTAGTTTGATTGTTGTCGAATCAAAATATCAAGTAGTATACCTAAATATATACAATTTTCAGTTTTCAATTATATCTCAATAAAGCTGGAGGGAAAAGAAAAAATTTTAAATTTATTTAAAAATTAGTTTAAAAACTTTGACTATATAGAGCATGGTTTAGATAAACATAAGCAGTAGAGAATAAAATATTTGCTCCTTTTTTTTTTTTTAAGTCAACTTGACCCAACAATCTGTATGTACTCTCCTTATATGCTTTGAAATTTGAACTGCTACCACCATTTTGGGGGGTATTTTATCACTTTCTGCTGTGTTAATGTTCCTATTATTTAAAGATCATTGAATGAGTTTAAAAGCCTTGGTTACAGAGGTTTGGTAGTTTGTTCAAGTGTCAATACATTATGTGACCACTCCACCATTTTTTACTACTCTCCAAGACCTGCGCCAAAGAATCACGCTCAAACCACGACAAGAGAAAACATTATTGCATGTTCTCAGTTCACATTCCCAAGTTTTCCTATACCAGAAACAGATTCCTCCTTTTCCTTATGAAATATCAGTTCTGCTCTAAATTCAACTGTAGCTTTCACAAGCATCTCTGTTTTTCAGAAGTGCTCTCTGGACTAAATTATGCTCAACCATGCTGAACCCTTTTCTGCTAACTAGGATTTCTCAGAGCAGAGATGTTATATTTTGTCTGTGTATATCCAGAGTAAAAATCAATGTCTAGTTTATAGTTACCTCAGCAAATGTATTAGTACTTTGGTGCCAAGACTCTAATTTTAATTTGAAAACAGACACAATTGTGCAAGTAAACTTTACAATGGTCTTAGATAAAAAAGCACATTAGAGGACATCATTTTGTCTTTCAGTGATTAAGTGGAAGAATATCTCTTCAATTTATTTAAAGCTTAACAAAAGAACTAAATTCTTATGACCAACACTGTCATAAAGTGTGGTGTGATTACTGTTGGACAAACTCCTGTATCGAGTTACACATATATAAGAAGACTAATTGTTTTTCCACAATTGCTGAGACAAATTCTAAGAAGTAAAAATAGTTAATTTTTTGGGGATCCCTGAAATATCCATTTGTGTCATGAAACAAGTTGTACCTGAGCAAACCAGATCTCTGGAACTAGACAAAGAGTGCTAGAATACAATATGCTATTGGAGGTGTCTTGCATACCAGTAGGGCAATGTGTTTTGCTTAAGTTCATTTTTAACCTGACTCCAGATATGCCATAAAAGGCAAAATGCAAACATGGACTTTTAAAATAGGAATTATTTGTAACACTCAAAGACGGAAGTCACAAGTTATGGGATAGGTTGACTCCTTAGAGACATCCTGGATACCAAAAACTGAAGGGGCCTACCGGACATCAGCTAGAAATAATTAGACAAAAAATAGGTGAATTGCTCAAAACACACCACGTCTTAATGTGGACCTCTCGAATTTCTATGTTTATAAATTTCTTCTCTTCTTTGTTTTTAAGACTGAGTTTATAAATATTAAATTATTTTCTCCTAGACTTTTCCAACTTCTAAATATAATGATAATGAATTATAGAAAGCTGATACTAAAAGAGGTTTTAGAGAGAGACATTCCTCAGTTTACCATAATAAGGTTTTGAGAGTGGGAGCTATGTTGAGTTTATTTTAATCCTGTAACTCTCAGCTCAGTGCCTGCCACATTTCCAGCCATGTAATATGAAAAATAGTGGCATGTGTGGCTAGAATTTTTCTGGATAGCCCTTGTATATATATGGTTATTTTTTTTTGGGGGGGGGTGGCTAAACTGGGTCTGTTAACTGCTAATGTCATAGTCATCATCCCAAGTTCTGTTTTAGAGTATCCTCGGATAACTGGTATTTCTCAAAATCATGAAGGCACAGACAGAGCCATATTTAAAATCAGCCAAGTGATTCTTATTTTTGTTATAAATTATTATTGATATATTACTGGCATTCTGACCTTCTATAATGAAAATCTCTGATTATAGATTTATTGATTTCAGTCACAGTGATTGGTAGTCACTACTTGGGACTTGAGCAGTGATACTTTGATAAAAGAATGATCTGGTTTCTTTCTCAAAGACATCTATAATACTTAATATGACTCTTTACTCTCAGCCATTTTACTCTGTCCTCTTGTCCCTTATTACTTTTATCTCTTAACTAACATGCATATTCTGAGAGCTTCCAAAATTTACTTTTCTCTCTCTCTCTCTTTCTTTCTTCCTTTTTTTTTTTTTTTTTTTTTTTTTTTTTTTTTTTTTTTTTTTTTTTTTTTTTTTTTTTTTTTTTTTTTTTTTTTTTTTTTTTGTAGGCATTGGTTGTACTCATTAATACTTCCAAACCTGCTATTGAAATTTTGGTTTCTTGAAGACCTTAATTATAGTCCTTCTTTATATCTTTCTATACATTTTTTATCTCCATTTTCTTCCTTACAGTTTTATACTATGTTTTTATATAGCTCATATTTTCACATATCCTTTTAAGTTTCTAAACAGATTTTTAAACTATTTTTATTTTTTTATTACAGAAAAATGTCTAGTCTTTTACAAATAGGTAAAAGTCAATCATTACTTCTCTTTCTAAGTCCTTAGGATGATGATCTCTAAGTTTTTATTTATAAACATTGTTTTCCTACTTATCTTTGGAGAAAGGATCCTCTGACTAGACTCAGTACTGCGTCATTCAAGATATCCACATGTATGAACAGGTGATGCTGGTGGATTCCTGGATCACTTCTCAGTGTCTAAATGAATTCCATTTAGTGAAGTTTTAGGACCATTGGTATTGCATCTTTTGGTATCTCTTTAATTCTTGCTTCTCTGGCACTCTAAATAGCATTAATCAAAAATCATATTACAGTCCCAAGAATATCCTTTTAGGAAAGTTCTTCTTGCTCATACTTGAGCCCAGGATTCTTTACATATAGGGACTATATATTACAAAGTATGTGGACTCTATCACTATCTTCCCCAACCTGTTCTATACACCAAGGTATTTTCTTAGAAGTTGAAATTTCTAATGGACATTGTAAGACTCAAACTGTAGGGAAGAGAGAATTGGAAAATAAAGCACAACATGTGGGATACTTCAAAAAGTACCTAAGTGACAAACAGATGGCTGGCCTAAATACCAGGTTTATAATCATTTGAATTTTAGACTCAAGGTACAGACATTGGTGGCACAATGTAGATACTTTGGCATCTTTTGTGTATGTTTGTTTAATGTTATTGTTGTTCGTTTGTTTGTTTGACCTTATTTTTCTTTGGCAACATAGCTTGGTGATCCAAATATTGTGATTTTTTAATCCAATCTCAGAGGCATTATAGATGATGGAAATTCTTGCCGTTTCTTAGAAGCTGACAGTTCTACTTCTCAGTATAGTATATTATCTGCTAAATATAATTGTTTGTTCCATGTATAATTTGGTAGAGTTTGGGAAGAGCATGTGAAAAGTACTGCTGGCCAGGTGCCATTTATTATTAATAAGTTTATAACTTCACTTTTTACTTTTTAAGTTCTCACTGGCATTTTTTTCTGTCATGATTGATTTTAAAATTTATTAAATAAAAAAATCAACAAAACATTTTTTACAATTTAAAGAAAATCTGGGATCAACAAATCACCAAAGCTTTGATGAGATGCAGTAGCAAATAACTGTTTTCAACAGAAAATAATTACAATTGTTAATTAATAGCAAGCACTAATGAGCATCTGTATTTTTGTGTAATATATGCTTGATATTTCTTTGTTTTGAAATTATGATAAAATTGTACTTCTGAACAATAGCTAGTAAAAATAGCTTTAATATTTATGAAAACAAGTTGATATTTGGCAAAAATTTTAATAGAAAAATAACAATTATTCTAGGTTTTAGATTGAATTTTAAGATTTCTAATTGACAACAATTTAGAATTGAAAACTTTTCCGAGCCTGGCCTTTTTCTGGTATGCATGTTTGGGAAAGTTATTTAATCTCAAAGATATGACTTAGCTGGAGGTCATCATGAATTCAACATACCTTTTTTTTTAGGATTCAGAGTAAATCAAGGTCTGCAGTAATGACTGAAGAGTTCCCTCAATTACTTGCCATATTGGTTTTCCATCTTTTTGTAATGAGACTTTGTTCTATAATATCATACATGGAAAAAGGGAAACAAGGAGGGAAAGAGACAAAGAGGAAGAAGAAAAATAAGAGGGAAAGGTAAATGATCACACCTGTGAGTAAAACCTAACTCAGCGACAGGAAGTCTGGAGTGTCGTATTTTTTTCCTTTCTTCCTGGCAACCCCTGGGGGCCTATGTGAAATCTCCAGGGCTTCAAGTAATGTAGGATTGAAATCACAACACAAAGTGTTGTTTTCATATCAAAGATTTGAACACTTTTAATGATATACAAGCCTACAAATGTAATGCTCAGTATTATTTTGTATCTATTTATTTTATTATAATGATCCACCATCTTTCTTCATTATTTCTTTTATACCTCTGAAATAGCCTATCAGATTATACTTATTTAAATTATCTCTCTTTTCTTAAAATATTTAAATTAAGTCACTTATTTGAATTGAATTTGATCAAGAAGGATGAGAAGACATATTAATTTTTAGGAATGTAATTATTAGATTAAAGTGTGACAGTTCCATTCTTTTTATGGTCAAGTGGATATGTGGATAGGTTTTAATGCAATACGGCATTTTCACTGAAGAGCTGCATGTTGTTATGTATTTGTGCAGATGTGTGATGGTGTAATGGTTGCTTCTCTTTTTAACTTGAAGTACTTAAAAGTATTTTTTTAGTAAAATTTGACACCATTATGGAAATTTATATGATATCAAAAAACTGCCTTTATATGGTAATATTACTGTACAGTAACTTTATATCTCATTATTTCTGTGTTGCTATCTTGTCAGATACATTTATTTATTTTACTTGATGATGAAAATGGGCTGTTTTCACTAATTATTTCAGTTACTTTTTAAATGAGGTAAGTTCTGTGTATATTAATACAGTAGACTCTCAGTTAACCGGCACCCATGGGGATGGTCGATTCCGGATTAATGGAAGTAGACTCTCTGATAATTGGAACTCAAGCCACTGGCACTCTGAAGCAACCTGCAAAATTTCAAGCAACCTGCAAAATCATTTTGCCAGTAGCTTGAGTTCCAGTAAATGGAAAGTCTCCTCCATTTACATAATTGTTTGAGTTCAAGCTTTCATTGAAATGGTTTCCTAAGAATTGATTGCATCTCAGAGGGAACTTTTTCCTGAAGTAGCTGGAAGTTCATATTTCGATGTATCTATCTGTAACAGCAAATGATCAGACTACTATCCAGACAGCATGATTTATCTGTAGGCTTGTTAGACTAAAAGTATAATCAAATAAGTCAATACAAACATTGATTGGAAAGGAAATGTTCTCAAAACTATTTCAAAAATCAAGACTACTCTATAAATTGCTCTATATACTCACACTAAAGCAGAAAATTGAAGTTTGGATTATTATGAACAAAAATGTATTTGCCTCAAGTCTAATCAAATAGTCTTTTCTTTGAGTCTTAAAACCTTTTTACAAATATAATTGCCTCATTTTTCCTCTGTAGTTTTGATTAGTTAAATACATATTTATTGACGGCCTATCATATGCCACACCTATATTTGGTGTTGGGAAGAGAAAAATGAATGAGAAATTATAAATTATAATTTAACTCAAGGATGAATAGGGATGTAGGCAGACAATTTCAGTAAAATGTTTGGATATTATGTAATGTTAGAAAACTGTTCAAGGTAATTATAGCAGGAGAAAGAATGACCTTCTGTGGTGGACCCTTCACAAAAGAAATAGAGCTTTAGCAGTGTTTTCAATAATGAATAGAAGTTGCTAAATGAACAAGGAAGGATCAGAGAGCCTTCCAGGGTCAAGGAATAAAAGTGTCTTCAATTGTAGAATGCAGCCTGAATGCTTTCTACTGAACATCTGAGAAATTCCTTGTTTTTCTCCTATATTATTCAGTTTATTGGTTGATTATTCTGTCTAAGCAAAAAATACTTTCTATTTGTAGTAACCCTTATAAATCTATCAGTACTGCATACAAAAATGCCTAGAAAAGATAATATTTTAGATCAAAGTTATTAGATTTGACCATGCAAAAACTTGGGTTCCAAGGACATGTCTCTGGAGCTATGGCAGAAACAGCTGCATGAAAAGCTTTTTAGATTCCCCCCTCAATCAGAATAATCTCATTTTTAAACTGGTTTTAATATTGAAGTTTCTCACTTGAAAAAATTTTCTATTGTAAAAACTAAATGCATAAGTGAGATACATTGAACTAAAATACCGATCAAAGAGAGCCTTGTGGTTATATTTCTTGTTTAATCTATTCTAGATGACAGGATAGTTGAGAACTTCTTCACAGACCTGGGAACACTTATCCCATGTAATCCTTACTTATTTATTTAAGGTCATTCATTTTTGCCCCCTGATGATTTTAGAAAATATCAGGGGAAAAGACGTAGTAACTGATTGTATTAGGTTGAGTTAATCCATGAGTTGAAAGCTTGATCTTGAAAACTGTAGTGTATGACCATTTGCAGAGCAAGAAAATAATTATCATGAAGAAAGGAGAATAAACATGAAGCAAAAGCTGTACTGTGTCAAGGACTGGTTCCAATTCTAACCCTTTGTAAACAAAATGGATAATGGAAAGTTAAGGTTTAATTCTTGGATTATGTGGTTTGTGAAGTGGGAAGATAGATATAAACAAGAAGGTAAATTTAAACAATCAACATGTGTCCTGAACCCCTGCTCCATCTAAATCATCTACTACAAACATTTATTTTTAGAAAATATAAGATCAACCAAAATTTGCAGGCAGCAGAATCACCTGAAGGCATTGTTAGAACAGAAATCACTGGATCCCATTACTAGAGTCTCTGATTGGTTAGGTTTGGGTTAGCCCTGATATTTTGCATCTCTAACAAATGCCAGGTAAAGCTGCTATTCCCAGAACTACACTTAGTGAACCATTAAGATAAACAAAGCATGTGTTTAAATTCCTGAAATTTTGTCTACTTCAAATAAGAAGTTAAAATAATGACCATTCTTCTGACAACTCTGAGTTGTAGAGACATTTGTTATTGAACAAGTTAAATTAACTTCTTTTCAGAAATTACAGTGTAAGAAGTTTGCTCAAATTAGTATAATGATATTTACTACTTCTATTTTAACTCATTTTTTTGGTTCACACTGCCCCTTTCTATTATTTTTTCACAAAATTTGAGCTACAGTTGATCGGTTTGTAATTTTAACCTTTTCTATTACTTTTGCTTTAATAGTATGTCCATCATGTGCACTTTAAATTAATGTTCATTATGTTAAGGTGAACTCTGAAGTTGAACTTTCAATGTTCCTCAAATACTTTTCTTGTAATTTGAGAATCTTTCCACCAGATGACAGATGTGATCTCTTAAATAAACATCTCATGAAAATATTTTCAAACTCATCTTTTAAAAACAGCAAACCAAGATTTTTAAAATTAAAATAGATGAACCTAAAATTCTTCTATGGAACACCATTTAAAGATGATTAGTTTGCAAACAAACTAATTTTACCTTATAACATTTTTTTCTTTTCCTTTCTTTTCCCCTTCTTTCCTTCCTTCCTTCCTTCCTTCCTTCCTTCCTTCCTTCCTTCCTTCTTTCCTAAGATTTCAAATGCTATAGGTTGCTTTACTGTCTTCAATATTATTTTGTTTTTTGGCTGCACAAACTTATTCTGAGTTATTTAATATTTTTCTCTCTGAGTGTTATTTTTCTTATTTTTTCTGAGTTTTATTATTATTTGGACACAGGTCAAATCTTACTAAGAATGTTATGATTCTCAGAGTGGAAGAGAAAAGTACTAAAAAGAGAATAATCCTGATATTTAAATATAATATTTTAAGCAATACCATTTGAAAAAGGGTATAGATTGTGACTCAGCCTATCATCAATGGAGGGAAGTAGCAGGGAAACATATTTCATTCTAATGAAAGAAAAACAATTTGAACAAATATTGATAGAATAATTAAATAATGTTGCTGATACTTTCCATAAATGTCTTCAAATTATCAATGGATACTTATAAAAAATACTGTACAAGAGATTCTTAAATGGGTTGACTATTAGTCTGAATGTTGTCATAATTTCCTTATGGGTCTAACAATGACCCTATTATAATTTAAGCTAACTTTTTTTCCTAATGCTTGCTTTCTTTGTAATATAACTAGCTTTTCAAGTCTTTTTAATATTCAGGGTTAAGAGTATAAAATTTGGGGGGTCTTGCATTCTAAAAGATTTTTTTCATTAATAAATGCAATTTTGTTGATCATCTTGTTTAAGATATGAAGCTATAAATTGAAGAAATGCTACTCTCAGCATGAATTATGGAAGAGAAACAATTGAAAACAAAAAGACCTTAGAAAGAAAGAAGAAAAAGAGAAAATGTAAAATATTTTGGGGTTTAAAATACCAACAACCAATTTCTGGTGGCAGTTTTTGAAAATTGCAATTCTTGTTTTGCTATTTATTTAGCTTCAGCTATTACTTAAAACGATGAATGGAAAGGTAATCATTACCCTTCAGAGGTAAGAAAATCTCGTCAGGTTTTACAGAACCTACTTGATTTCAATAAGTAGCAAAAGATTTTGTAATTTTGCAGTGTCCCACATTCAGTGTAAAACCGGGACTGATTCTGATCTGAGCTCAGCAGGATGAAACTCTTAGTAAGTATGAAACACTTTAAGGGGTCCACATCCTGTCTGGGGTGCTATCACACAGCCAGAGCCCATTACTTGTGATTACCAATTACTGACTCAGCTCTGGATCAGAGAAAAAGGTTGTTAATGAATAGTGATTAGAAACTAGGTTGATTGATCAGCTCCTGGAGTTTATAATTTGGCATATGAAGTAAGCATGTAATAGTCATTGAAGTCAGAGAAATTTAAGCCTTGTACCTGGGCCCATATAGTATATGAAGAATGAGTGCAGGATTGGTAGCAGGCTTGTGTTGGAATCCTAGCCTAGATCTTTACTTTAACCTTATGTCACATATTTTATTTATGCTAAGCACTAGAAATATGCATACAAGCAAGACTTAGTATCTCCTTGCCCTCAAGATATTTTTGGCCAGCATGGTTATTGATGTAGTCAACTTATTGATATTACAATATATACTCTGGATAAATATGACACAGTTGATAGTGCTATGAAAGGGGTAGTGCAGTCAGCCCTTCAAAGCCACAGGGGTGTTGCCTATTTACAGAGATCAGGGAAAGTTTCCTGGAGGATGGAACAATTTAGCTAAAACAGCCAGAAAAGTAGAAATAACAACTCTTTAGTATATGTTGAGTGCTTGTCTGTTGTGTCAAACACTCAGATAATAACAATATAAATTAACTATGTATCTTAGACCATCCAATGAGATATGAAATCTTATTATTCCTCTTCCTTCAGTTGAGAACATACATGTTTAGGGAGATGGTACAAAATCATTTCTTGCATATAGCAATGTTGCAGCTGAGCTGAGAGTCAGAACAAAGTTAATGCTATCGATCCCTGTACAACACTGTGCAGAGTGTCAGACAAATGGATTTGTAAGTAAAGGTCATATTGAAACTATGGAAATGGATTAGAATGCTAACTGATAATTGAATGAGGGGGAAAGAGAGCTATGCATTACACCAGGGGAATTTCCTCCTATAGGATGGAATTAAGAATTGGGAAAAAAAAAAAGAACCAGAAAAATAAATGGTAATATGTAATATGAAGAATGTTTGAAAAGAATATAGTCAGGAAGATAACACAAAATTATAATGGATTTAAAACTTTGCTACTTACTACTAGTATTTGATGAAAGAAATTCATTAGACTGTTGAGGGTGAGAGCCTGGAAACAAGCCATTAGTGAATGAATATTGAGAGAGGGAGTAAATGCAGGCAGTGGAGCTCACTCTTACTAAAAGCATATTGGTGCAAGTATAGCAGGAGTCAGGGACATGTGAAATAAATGCATTTCTGTCTGCTTGTTTGTATGCAGACCAGAGAATTATAAAGGAAATTGCTTTTCTTATTACTGTTATACCATTTTTGTCCTAAATTTTGTGAGATCTAATGGGAATCAAGGTACATTGCCTAGAATATAAATTCTAAAATTAAAAACATAATGTGTGAATTGTATGTCTGAACATCTAAAAGTATTTTGAGTTTTGTCCTCAACATTAGAAAAAAGGTGTGATTTCACCACATTCCTTTTAAGGATTAAAGTAAAACTGGCATTTAGAATATTACCAAGGAGATAGTATATCGCATGCCCTTCCCTTCTCTTCCCTTTCCTCCCCTTCCTCCCCTCCCCTCCCCTCCCCTTTCCACTGGTCTTCCAAATTGTCTTTCAGAACATGTATTTTACTAATGAGCTCTTATTGGTTCTAATGGTCTTTCTCTAATGCCATCTCTGTTTGTTTGTTTGTTTATGCATTTCTTTTCTTTTTGTAAAATTGTTAAATTTATTGGTATGAGTTAGCAAAAATTGCATAGGTTCCAGGTGTACAAATCTACAGTGCATCATCTGTGTGTTGCATTATGTGTTCACCACCCAGAGTCAGTTTTCTTTCCATCACCATATAGTTGACTCCCTGTCCCTCCTCTCCCAACCACCTGCCCCCTTACCCTCAGGTAACCACTAAACTATTGACTGTGTCTATGAGTTTTTGTATCTTTGTTGCTTTCAGTTTTATTGTCCACATAAGAGTGAAGTCATATGGTTCTTGGTTTTTTTCTGTCTGTCTTATTTCGCCCATAAATTTACCTCCCACCTCTTCTCCATTAAAAGTAATTTAGATGGCAGAGACTTAATAATATAAAATAAACAAAGACTTGCTTATCGAAGTGAAATTTTACAAGAGGCCATAAGAAGTAATGGGAGAAGTAAAGAGAATGAAGTAAAAAATGTTGGAAAATCAATAACCCAAGTTTCCATCTTAGGAAACTACAGAGAAGAAGAGTAATTTAAATGCAAATGCATACATACATACATACATATGTATATAAATACATAGATACATACATAGAAAAAGAAAATAAATAATATGAATTAGAGCAGAAATCAATTAAATAAATCAAAGAAGGAATAGAGAAACTAAAACCAAAAAGCTGGTTTTATGAGGAGATGAATAAAATTGGTAAGCTTCTAGCCAGGGTAAATAAGAAAAAAAATAGAGGATACAAATTACTAATAACAGAATTGAAAGAGGGCATCACTACAGAATTGATGGTAATTAAAAGGATAATAAAGAAATACAGTGAACAACTTTATACCAACAAATTGGATAACCTGGGTGAAATGGATCAATTCCTTGAAAGACACAATCTGCCAAAACTCATGCATGGAAATAATAAACTATCTGAACAGGTCTATTTAAAAGAAATTAAGTTAATATCTAATAAACTTCCAAAACAGAAAGCACCAGGCCTAGTGAATTCTACCAAATTTAAAAAATCATACCAATTTTCTACAGTCTCTTTTGGTAGCAGACAGAGTGAGAATAGCTCATTCTGTGAGGCTCACATTACCTTAATACCAAAGCCAGACAAAGGCATTACAAGAAGAGAAAAACTACATATCAATATCCGTCATGAAAACCAACACAGAAATCCTCAGCAAAACTTTAGCAAATCAAATCCAGCAATATATTAAAAAGAAAAAAAGTATACGAGTATACTTCTTCCAAGTGGGATTTCCCCCAGGAATGCAAGGCTAGTTCAACATTCAAAAATGAGTTAATGTAATTCATTGTATCAACAGGCTGAAAGAAATTATATGATCATTTCAATAGAAGTAGAAAGAGCATTAAACAAAAATCCACCACCCACACATGATTAAAAACTCTAAGTAAATTAGGAATAGAAGAATTCCTCAACTTCATAAAGAATACTTGTATGTACAAAAAACCTACAGCTAACATGATAATGACGAGAAACTAGAAACTTTGCCACTAAGATCTGGAACAAGGCAAAGATATTCATTCCCTCTCACCATTTCTTTTCAACATCATACTGCAAGTCCTCGCTAATACAATAACACACACACACACACACACACACACACACACACGGAACTATGAGATATACAAACTGGAAAGAAAAATAAAACAGTTTTTGTTCACAAATGATTTAATCATCTATGGAAAAAATATGAAAGAATCACCAAAACAACTCTTGGAACTAATCAGTGATTATGACTTGAAGGGACACTCTGAGTCCTCACATTATAGAATTTCATTGAATTATTGAGTGGCATAAATCACAATCCAATTAATGAACCTGGAAACCTGCTTTGCTTAATCTAGTTCAAGTTTCTGCTATTTCAGCTTGAACAAATTAGTATTGTCCTAATTTTTACTTACCAGTTTAAAGTGAATATCCCTGTTTTGTTATTATGTTATCATATTTAATATTTGATTCATAATTTTTATTTCTAATAGAATGATTTTGAACATATTATAATAAATTATTTTTTAAATTTCTGCATTTGCTTATTGTATTAACTCGAAAAAGTTAGGATAATTTCACAGCACTACTTTGCTGAAAGAATACCTTATCAATTTTTTTTAACATTAACCCAAAGAACATATACAGCATAAGAAACATCACCAAATATGGAGTATTTATCTAATAATTAAACAAATATAATTATAATTCTGTGTGTTATGCCTACATACTTGTGTTACATTATGTAAGATATGATATATGCTTTTTTTTTTTCATGAACAAAATTGCCAAAGACAAACAGATTACCTGAAATGATGTCCTAAGACTAATTTGCCACCTGTAGAAATTAAGGTAGACCATAGAGGCAGGGCTAAATATTAGAATTTATTTTTTAAATGTTTGTCATACTGAAGAATAATTAATGGTTAGATAATTTATATACCTAATATTTATTACTTAAGTCTCCTAGGAAATTAATTGTATTAGCCAAATTTTATAAAGGAAGCAAGGATAACTGATACACCATTATTTAAAAGTTTCAAGTGCACAAAATAAGCAGGCTTCTTTGTTTCTTGTACCCCCAAGTAAAAGTAGAAAATACTATGTCACAGGATAAATTCATTTTTTAATCTTTTCACTAATTAATAAATCTTTATTGATCACATGTTAAACTCTAAAAAGAAAAGCTACATAAGAACACTAAAATGGGAAGGGTACAGTGCATCCTTTTTAAAAAGTTTCAAATTAACCTATAGAACATTTTACACACACACACACACACACACACACACACACACACACAGTGCTCCGTGCTGAGGGAGGCGGGCCTTTCCCGCTGTGGTTTTCCATTACCCTCAGTCTGTCCTACTTGGTTCTAGCAGTGGCAAGCTGCCATGGAGACATTACAGACAGACAAGGGCATGCCCAGGACATTTCTGCTCCCCTCTCACACTTGTTTGCTTCACACGTGTTAACATGTTGACTTATTGCTTCATAACTTTTTCCTGCATAAGTAATTTAAAATAAATAACAGAAATGCTGTTTTATTTATAAATGCCTCAGTATGCGTCTAGAAAAAAGTTAAGATATTGTCCTCATAACCAAACCATCATGATCACACCCAAAGAAGCAGTAATGTCAAAATATCATTACTTTAGTTTTTTAATATTCTTAATTATCCTAAAATGTCCTTAATAATTGATTTGTTTGAATTCTGTGCCAGTGAAGATCCCCACATTTTAGCACATCTTATGCAATGTTTGGGGCATATTTATGCTAAAATTGTACTTTTTGTTTATCTGAATTTTAAATTGAACTTGATGTTTCCTGATTTGGTATGATGAATCTAGCAATCATACGCTCATTCCATTTGGCTGTCATGTTTCTGTAAGTGGCAATTATTTACCAAACATGGGTTCCTTTGCCAATAGTAAGTATAATGACATGGTCAAGGTTTTATGGAGTTTATATTTATAATTGAGGAGGGCAGTCAGACAATAAACAATTAAGTGAACAAAATCTTAATAAGGGCCATGGAGGAAGAAGAAAGAAAATGGTAGTGTGTGACTGGGGAATGAGGACTGAGGCACACTCAGGGAAACCTTCTCTGAGGAAGGACATTGACTTAAGAGTAAAATTAAGGACAGCATCCCCATCTGTAGAAATACTAAGAAAATGTTATTTTTAAGAAGAAGGGATTGAAGGTGTAAACATTCTATAGTGGGGACAAATGTAAAAATTATTTTTTCTGAAAACCAATCAGGTATTAGTCTCTGGGATGTCTTAAGAGTATTGACTTAAAGTAAAAGAGATAGACAGATTTCCTGTCATTTAGGGGTTTTTATGCCATGGGAAGGCATTTGAATTTTGCTATAAGCATGAGAGAAAGCATTAAAGTAGGAGGGCAGCATGAAAAGATTTTCTGTGGAAGATCAGTTTGGCTGCGAATGGTTATCAAAGGTCAGACATAGAATCTTGCATTGATCAGCAGGGATTAACTGTGGTAAGTTAGGTAGGAGATGGAAGTGGTTCAGACCAGAGTTGTAACAGTGGAGACAGAGAAAAATGGACGTATTCTGAAAACTGCCTGGACAAATACTTCATGGCCCTTCAGGACAATTCAACTAGCTCTTATTTCTTTCTTTATATTTCCAGTAGAATCGTGAGTGAACTCCCATGACAGCATGTAAGCTACTATATTAAAATTCCTGATCATGTTTTCTTCCCTACAAGACTATTATAGAAACCCCTTGAAGACAGAAAAAGAAGTTTTTATATTTAGTGCTCAGTACATCTGTAGAGAAGAATTCATTTAATGGGCCTTTGCTTCACTTTCCATAAATCCTTTTTAATGAACATGGTTCCTGCAAATCTATTAATTGAAACACAAAATGTACATATGATATAGAATTATAGCAGTTAAATATGATATTGTTAGAAACAGAATATATATTATATATAACAATTTATGGAATACTATATATAATATAGTATGTGCCATATATATGATATATAAGACAATATGTATACTATAAATTTTTATATTTCATGTTATATATAACATAATTATGAATCTATAAAATTTTAAGACTTATTTTTCTTTTAATTTTTGAAAGCTAAGTTTGGATCAGATATGTTTGTAGGCTGTGTGGGGCCACAGCAAAAGTAATCAAACACACAAGTTTTCAGCCTCTGGGGAGAAAGCAGATGTAACTTCCTTGGTTTTCCATTCCCCAGTCATAGGACTGATATATGAACTCAGCTTTTCTTCTTTGCTTCTTTTGTAGTCAAGGCCATTTTCAGTTATCTTGGTAAACAATATAATTTGCAATACAGTAACTCCTGTCAGCTTAATGAAGTAAGTTTTCAAAATGTTGTCACAGCAAACAAAATGTACCCAGCTGCAACATTCTGCCTACCTCTATTCAGATGCTGTTAAAATAACCGCACACACACACACACACACACACACACACACACACACACACTCTAAGGCCTTTCAAGTACATGGAATTTACTATATCTCAGTTATGGCAAGCAACTTAACTTCTTTGTTCTTTTACAAATTATGATTAATTAATTCTTAGTGTAATAACTTCAATTTTTGTTTATCCTTTAATACTCTAGGGAGAAATAATTTCTATTATGTATATTTTCTATCCACTTGACACATGGAATTCAACTAATTTTTCATAATGAGCAACTGATTTAGTGTACTAAATAATAACGTTACTGAAACTAATATTACAAAGTCAAGTATGGTAATCTCCCTAAGAGTGTGGAGGCGGGTAGGAAGGTGAGAAGCATCCTGGTTAGAGAACTTCCATGAGTTATAACACCAACTATTAACAAAATAGAACTCACATTTCTGGTGGCTGGACATAATACATGAGGACTTTGAGAAATCCTTGAGAATACTATGCACAAAAGAGTAGTATTTTGTAATACTGTAACTAAAATATATATTATATGTTTTAGAACCTCTGCATGAATACTTATTTGGTAAGCATATGAAATTCATAGAATTACCCAACAAGGCTTCTTATAACTGTCTACTGTTTCTTTAGCTAATATAACTTATTTGTTGTAAAACAACCTGTAATCTATCCTAAAACTAAGTTCTGAGCACATCAGAGCTAATTTACACCTATTCCCCATAGGTAGGATCTTGAGAGCAATAGGGAGAACTCAGAAATTTTTGTTAGTGATATAAAGTACTTCTGCAGCCAGCAAGAATTTTTTTTTCCTAAACCCAGGGATTCATTTTGTTATATCATTTTTGCCCCTCTAGTTCTTATTGCAGTGACTGGAAATTATAGCTACTGAAGTACTGTTTGTTTTAAGTTCAATGAAGAAGTTGAAAGCAGGAGAAAGTCAACTTCTAACCGTTTGTGTTTATGTCTCCAAATATGCTTGTTGACTGCACACAAACACCATGCTGAAGTATAATCACCCAAAGAAATAAAGCTAAGCTGAGATAATTCCCACAAAGGCTATTTTAAGTCAGTAATAATTATATGTTAACCAGCTGGTATTTTCTGCCAAAGGAGAGATGACATTTCTGTTGATGATAAGTTGCATGTGTTCTACAGCTGCATTTTCATTGCAAAACAGGCAAGTTTCTCTGCAATGGGAATTAACTCCCAGATGATCTAGCTCTTTTTGTCACTGATTTGTCTTTATGCTCTCTGCTTGATGTAAATAGGAGTACTGGCCATATCTTAAATGATTTTTATTCTATCTTTCTGTCAGCACATCAGTTGTTCCCTTTAACACTCAAGTTTAATGTTGAGAGAGAAATGAAGTGTGTCCAAAAAAAAAAAAGGGGTGGGGTGGGGGAAAGCTTCTTGATGATTGTATTTAATTAATGAAATAAATATATTTTTTCTTTCTGAAGAGTTTATATGATAACTCACATGTTAAATTTTACACTGTGTGCAAATTGTATAGAAACATATTAAACTAAATGTCAAAACTATCTAGACCACAAAAATTGGAACCTATGTGCCTCATTATATTAAAGAAGACTTAATTAGGAGAGATTAAATTATTTGTCTGAAATACAGAACTAAGTCCTAGGATTACTGACTCACCCAAAGTTTTTCTACATCTTCATAGTCAATATTATCTTGTATTCATTATCTTTTTTTCTCACAAAAACACATAAAATACTATGCTTTATTTTTTGCTATCATTGCCTGTGATCCCAATATTAGTTTTCCAGTGACCATTGGACAGAAAGCTTGGAAGAAAAAGAGGAGAAAAATATGGAAAAAGGAGAGTGTTGGTGTTTATGGGCTTTAGAAACCACATGAGGGTTTTATATTATTTTGGAACTCAGAGTGAAATCAACATTTATGTAACATGTGACTTACCAACACCATTTTTTTTTGGCATGTGATATTTGGAAATGTTTTATTAATCCAGAGTCTTTCAAAGCACAACTATACAACAAAGAGGTGGTGATTAACAACAAGGACTCCTCCGTGATTCTATCTAAGTTTTTTATGAAATTAATTGATATGAAGACCTGGCTACTCAAAATGAATCATGTAACCATGATTACAACATTAATCATGGAGAGTGATCACATTGTGAGATCATTCTATTGCATGACAGCTGAAATAAGGTGCATTCAAGGTGCTATGAGAACATTCAAGGTAAATACTAGCATCTAGAAGAAGAGATTTTGAAGTGGTATGTGAAGTGGCTAACAGCACTTGTTTAGATGTCAGGTGGATCTATATTGAGACTTGAATCCTCATGTTAAAAATGTTTTGAACTTTATCAACTAATCTTTCTAAACTCATTCCCAGATCTATATATCTGAGATACCATATGTAAACCATGAAGATGCAATGAAATGTGTAAAACACATAATGTGATTCTAGCACATATAATAGAAACAAAAAAAATCCTTTATCGTAATTATAAATACATATCTATAAATAGTTGGCTCAATATTAATTTTATTAAACTGAAACTAGAAAGAAAATATTATTAAAAACATTTTTCTCATCCAAATGAGTGGGAGAAAAGTATTATACGAGGTGAATTACAGGGATGATAATACTATTAGGAATCATAATGTCTTCACAGTTATCCTTGTTCACTTTGTCATTTCCCTTTTTAATGTAAATAAATGTGAGTGAATTAATGAGCTACCTAATAAGATTATCTATTAGTTAGCACAACCTTAGTGTCATATCAGAAACGGTTTTAACCTAGAGACTAGAGACCTGAATTCTCCCAGTAAGCTTCGCATGACCTAGGACAAGTCAAGTGTTTGTGTATCCGTTTTCTCATCTATATTATAGAGAGTAGGACCTAATGATCTGTAAGGTCCCTTCTAGACACAAATATCCACGGTTCAGTGAAAATCCATATTCTTTATTTGTTGATATAATGACACAATAATTTATTTATTCTTGTGTTATGAAATGAAAAATCAACTCAAGGCCTTACACTTTAATGTCATCTTAAATTATTTTG
Organism: Lyroderma lyra; assembly: GCA_004026885.1. NCBI lineage: Eukaryota > Metazoa > Chordata > Mammalia > Chiroptera > Megadermatidae > Lyroderma > Lyroderma lyra. Next base: position 19,442 of record PVJL010008338.1, read on the forward strand.
TTTTCTTTCCCTTTAAGCCTAGAAATGCTGGAAAGCTCTAGCGTCAGTAAAACATAATGGGTCTCTTATCTTTTGTGACACTTCGTTCTATAAATGGTGCTGGGTTTTATTGTAAATAACTAGTTTCTTTTAAGGAAAGGCGGTTACTTTGATATGTTAATAGAAAGGTGAAAAAAGTGTGACTTAAGGATAGAAATTGTTATATATATGTATATATATATATATATAAATTGTTATATATATCTATGGTATGGATGAAAAAATGCCATACCAACTAAATGTAATCATATATTATTTTAATCATTTATTATGTTATTTTTAGGACAGTATTAGGTTCGGGACAGTCTATTAGATGAGCAAGGTAGTTTATAGATCAAACTATATTTAATAGTTTGTTTCTTAATTTCAGTAATGATGATTTAACCTATATTGAGCATTTTCATACAAATACATTATTTTACAGAAGTTGATTCTTTATATTCATAATCACCATTAAATGAGTTTTTTTAATATAGTGACAATAGTATTTATAACCTTCGAATTCCAGTTGCTGTTAGAAGTTCAATGTCAGGATAAATTGGGGCATGTAGAAAAAGAACAATATTGAATTTATTAATGATCGATTCAAATTTCTGGCTTTCTGGGCCTTTGTGCATTTTCAAGGAAAAATTGAGAGACATTAGGAATTTGTTATTTTCTTCAGCTCAGAGGGAACAGCCTTTCTTTGATCTGGTTTCATTAAAGGACCTGACAAAGCACAGATCATCCCCCCAGACCTGATCTGTCTGGCATGGTTTCTAAAGGCAGCAAAATCTAATTTGAAATAGGAAGGATTAATTGGAGTTGGCCAGGCCAAGTAAGTGAAGGTGATGTATGAAGGTACTGGGGCCAATAAAATAGCATATATGTAGGTTCATAAATGAGGGACTGTGGTTTATTCTAGGACCGGAAAAATATTTGTAGTTAAAGGAATAGAGCAGGCGTGTCCAACCTGTGGCCCAGGACAGTTTTGAATGTGGCCCAGCACAAATTCTTAAAACATCATGAGATCTTTTTGTGACCTTTTTACTTATTTATTTATTTTTAGCTCACCAGCTATCACTAGTATTAATATATTTTATGTGTGGCCCAAAACAGTTCTTCCAGTGTGGCCCAGGGAAGCCAAAAAGCTGGATACCACTGAATAGAGTTTGCTCTATGTAGGGGGTGGGGGTTGATGGAGAAAGTGAGACGAGGTTGGACTGTTATACAGGGATTTACTTACTCAAGGTTTTGTCACACACGTAAAGGATTTTAGAATTTATTCTAAAAGGCATGAGGAAACGCAAAGTATTCTAAGTGAAAAGTGACAAAATAATATTTCTATTTAATTTTTCTTAAATTTTAAATTATTAAAGTCTTGGTATCTTAAAATTTCTGAAGCCAGAGGACAAAAGATGGTGTACAGACATTTTAGCTAAGAATGCAGATCTCCAAAAAGGTGAACTGATTTGCCTTAAAATTACAGTGCTTTTGAAATTTAATGGGAAGAACTGTTGAAACCTAGGCTACTGCTCTTTAAGGGACTCTTTTGGGAATGTGTAAGATGTTAAATTTTTTTTTAATTTAAAAAAGAAACTCCCTATTATATAGGCTGTTACGGATATTGCCTCTGCATAATACTAACAAAATACTTTAATAAAATTTATTGTATTATTTAATTTATTGGGGTGACAATGGTTAGTGAAAAGCATTTATCCTGGCATGATACAATTTTCTACTATGAAAGCAATATAAAGATTGAAAACAACCATCAAAGTACTTCATATCAGGTATAATCTTTATCCAGAATTATAAGACTAATATAAGATAGGAGTCTTATCAAAGGAGTTTTCTGAAGTGTAACCCCACTGTCATTTGCTCATAGCATCACAGATTTTATTATTCTGCAGGTCCAATGACCATCTACTCCTCTGAATATAGACATTTTTATAATTATCTTTCTTAAATATGGAAATTCCACAATTCATAACTGTTAGAATTCCTTGCTAAGAATAATGGTATCAATGCTATCAAAAGTTGAGGGTGTCCCAAGAGATTTAAAAATCAAGAATGATCATTTTTGACCATGGAAAAATAAACAACTTCATTCCTTTTTTCTCAATGCTTACCTTCTACTTGTGTAGGAAAAATAACACTCATTCTCAAAAACGTTTTTTTCATAATCCACTCTCCTCTGTAGTAGTTTGCTGTGGCTGCTGTAATAAAATACTACAGACTATGTAGCTTAAGCAGAAATCATTTTCTCACAGTTTTGGAGGCTGGAAGTCTAACATCAAATTGTGCACCCAGTTGGTTCTCTCAGAGGCCTCTCTCCTAGGATTGCAGGAGGCTTTCCTGTTACTGTCTTCTTTACATGGACCTTACTCTATGCATGTATTCCCCATGGTCTCTTTTTGTATGTCCAAATTCTCTATTTTTATAAAAAACAAAACACTCAGACTGGATTAAGGCTTACCTGAACAGCCTCCTTTTAACTTCCTCTTTAAAGGCACTATCTCCAACTACAGTCACATTCTGAAGTACTAGGGGTCAGGGCTTCACATAGGTATTTTGGGGACACAGTTCAGCCCACAAGAATCTCCAAAAGTTTCAATGAAACCTGATTACCAACTCAAAAGTACTTCTGATTTTCTTTCCAGGCCTTTCCCCATTTGCCTTACTCTATGAATTAAAGTATGCCCATTCTTATGTGTACAATTGATTAATCAGTTAATGTCTATATCTTTTGCTTCCATTCCTCTAAATCCTGTAGGCTTTACAACTCAGCTCAAAATCTTCACAAATTGTTCCACAGATAAGAATTGTTTCTGTAGCTAAAACTCGTAGATAAGCTGATGCACAATTTCCCATTTCATTTTGCATTCTTTTACATTGGCTTCTAAGGGGTCCATCTATTTCTATTCTCTCCCTGTCTACAGTGTTGTTGATGAGGATGGAAATTACACTGTATTCACTTTATATCTTCATAGTGTCCAGTAGAGTGTTGTGTCAATATATTCTCAAATAACCATATTTGGTTGAATTCCTGATTAGTGAAGTATGAAGCTACCTGAATCTATTTATATTCAATGTTATCTTAATTGGCTTTGTGAATTCTCAGCACTTTCATTCATCACATTATAACCCTCTACAGTGCTTGAGTGGGCTGACTATTAAACATTTTAGATAGCACTCTAGGTTACCTCAGTGCACTGCAGTACAGTGTGTACCCCAATGCACATCTTTTACCATATGGATTGTCCAGCTTGCTTATACTGTTGTGGATGGATGGTTATCTAGATATACTCATCCTATCTCACTTGTCCTTGTGTGCCCTTTCAAGAAGATGACCTTGCTCTATGAAAAACTATTTTTTTCCTCAAGGTTATACAAGCACCTGTGTTTTTTTGTGATAATCGTCAAAGTCATAGACATTTGTAAATAATGAGTGCATTACAGTGTTAGCTACAAGATTCATGTTGATATCCACAAATTATCAGTATTTGTTTTCAGGGCATTTGTGGAATAATATTTGGACATAAATTGATCCTTGAATTAAGTATCCTATAACTCAAGCCAGTTCCCCATGTGATTTCTTAAAATAGAAATTTTGTAATCTAGCTCCTTCACCTTGGATTGATATACACAATGTCAAAATGAGTAAATGGCTTTTAGTAGTCATTGTTTATGTATTGTTTATTCCTTATTGTTGCATAGTCAGTCACTTAAAGAGAAACAACATACAATGTCAATAGCTCCCACTGTATAAGTTTTTTACCAACACAACATATGTCTTAAAGCTTAAACAGCAATAAAAGGTTGCTGTTTCCACAGTCATTAGCTTTGGTTGTTATAGTCAATCACCCATAGAAGTCAGAGACATACCAGGTTTTGTTTTTTTTTTTTCATCCTTATTGCATAATCAGCTCTACCTATTGTCCTCGTTTATCATTGAAGCAAAAATGAATCAAGGAAACTGGCAAGACTCTAAAGCAGTGTGAGAAAACTCTCATCCTCTTACTTGAGGGGTGGTAATTTCATCATGTCAAATGAACAATTAAAAACATAAGATTAAGATTAAAAAAGTATTATATGCTTTTAAATGGGTTAATAGTTCTGTTTTAAAATATGTTTATTCAAGAAAAATGACATGAATAACTGACAGAAATACTTAGATAATTTTAGATTAAGTTTACCCTTGTCTCAGTGTCTTGATCACTTTGACTTAGCCTGAGATCTCGCTTAGGAATTCCAATAGAATTATATCAACAGAAACTGATCCATCTACAAAGTCAAGTAAAAAAAAAATGTAAGTTGGTCATGTTTGTGTGTCTTTGCTGGGTTATGTAATCTTGAGAAAAATTTGACTAGGTTAAGGATATTACATATTTTGTTAAGCTCATTGTGAAAAAGAAATATTAGTAATATAGACACTTTTGTCTTCACATTTATCTTACCCTCTCGTTTTCCTGTGAACTCAAGCACATTCATTGACAATATATTTTGTATTCTGCATCACTTCAAAAAGAATAGTGTACCACAGTCATGTAAGCAACTAGAGTTCCATTCCAAATCTTCTGACATTCAATCAGTGTTTTATAATTTGGTTCAACTATGTGAGTAACAAAACATAGGTTTGATATGGGCGTCTAAGCCTGATTAGGAAAAGTGTATATAAGTATTTTTACTGAATATCAACAAGTTGTAGCACTACACAATTCATTGATCAGAAGGGAGATAATGTATTACCTGTTATTCATGTTTGACTTCCTCTAGATTCTGCCCGGTGCCGACCCAGAATATACTTTCCATGCTTTAGGCAACAGATGTGGATTGTTCCAATTACTGGTCTACTTCCTTTGGGCTAGCATTTTCAGGATTGGTGTTTGTAAATTTGGGGAAGACTCCTGTTATAAATATTTCCTTTACATGTTTATTTCTGTTTTTAACCAATGGTCCTTTCTTCTACCTTTCTTCTACATACATTTGACCAATTCCAGATTTGCCACTTCAGCAAATTGCTGGGTAATTAATGTATCAATCTGCCAGCATCACATAGAACAAATATTAATAACCATTGTAATTTGATAAACTAACGAAATGTGGGTATTTTCTTATTATGGTCCTCATTACATAAATAGTTGCACATAAGTATAAGACTCATTTATGAACGTGACCTTAAGACTTTTGGTTTAGAGCTGCCTTTGAACGCATTTCCTTAGTTTCATTATATATAAATTGTTTTTTCTTGTTCCCTTCCCTTGGTTCTATTAAACTGCTTATTAATAGTTAGGAAAGCAGTACTTAAGAAACTAGAATATCTCTTTCCATATGAACATGTGATAAAATTAATTGCAACTTACATGATTTATTAAACTGAGTCACCCCTGAAGCAAATGCATTAGTAAGTAGTTAAAAAATTCATGACATGTCCTTAACACAGTGAGAGTGCCTTAGAGGAGCTCATTCAGCCGATAAATATGTGGTTAGCAAAATTGCTTGAAATGAATCTCTTTTATGGGTTTTTGTAATTATTGTTCTTACTTAAGACTTATATATATAGCATAAATAACAGAATGCATTTTTACATAAGACCGTGGTTTATTTTTGAATGCAAATAATCACAGTCTTTTCTGTGTGAGTATGTAATAAAATGCTTTGTTGTATCATTAAAATTGCTTAATAGGCTGTGGTGTCTTAGAACATATTCTCTGGATTGTACGTAGCTGCCTTTCTATTTTGAGATTTAAAGGAACATTGCAATGGAAACTTTCTATGATTTCTCATTTGTGCATATTGGATTCCAAGTTCAATCATTTGGTTGCAGAATAAAGAACTTAAATTTTCACTTTCCTGAGTTTGCAGCCAGATATGTTCAAATCAAAAGGGCTATTCAAAAATAGATCTGTTTCCTGTGTTATCTGAAATAGAAGCATTTCTTTACTTATGTCATATTTTGAGATATACTAAATCAAAATAGCAAACCGCCTCAATAACCCAGTGTGATTTCCCTGTGGCTGCAGTTGCATGGAGAGCACAACAGCTTTATTTTCCTTTAGTACTTAGGCATGTTTAGATTTGTATTGCTGCATAAGCAATATATATTAATATTTTGACTTTGATATATAAGATTGTATGTTTTGAGTCAATATTCATGACCTTTTTGTTGGTACCACCTCTTGCCTCATTACTACTATTACTACTAGAGCCATCATCATTAATAATTACAATTTGTTGAGTTTTCATACTGTGACTGACAATAAGAAAAGAACTTTATTTATTTTAGCCATGTTGCAGATGGAGAAACTGACATCCAGGGATTTTAAATAACATGCATGAAGTACAAATTAATATACTAGGAGATAATTTTTTTTTGATAATTTACAATCCAAGAACACGCAATGATAATATAAACTATTTTCCAAACTTTTAGTTATAATGCAATAGGAACAGATTATTTAAGTTTTATTATTTCTGATTTACCTAAACTATTTGATTAATCTGAAAATTATTCTCTGCATTCCCCATTATTTGCATCTGAAAGAATTTTGAAATTTTGCTTTTGACTCAACCTATGTACTATTTGGTGCAGTTTCATGTATTTCTTTATTTTTTATTTTTAAAATGTGTTATATATTAACTGATTAGTTTAAAGATTGTTTATGTTTAGTCTTTTTTGAGTGAAAACATAACTTAAAGACTAGAAATACTAATTTCATTTCATCACAATTCCAACTAAGTTTTTTATAAAAATTCTCACATGAATCTCTTTACTGGCTGAGTTTACCAGATCAACTATGAATGAAAAGAAGTAAATACATCCCAGCAAATAAATTGATTTCAGATTAATTCCTTTAAGAATCTAGAAGCAAATTCTCCTATATAAATAAATTATAATGAACTTTCAGTTATGACAACATGAGCTGTCAAGATGTCAAAAATAATGTTCTCAAACATAAGGTTTAAGAGTATTAGGTGCCAACAAGCATCAGGCAGGTTAATAAGAATTTACTCTTGTAATAAATGCAAAAGCTGCAGGTTAGAAGATTAAATATCTGTGGCCTCCTTGCCTGGATGACTTTCATCATTACTCTACACCCCAACATGATCAGCAAAAGCTGTTTTTTGTTTGTTTGTTTGTTTGTTGTTTTTGTTTTGTCATTTTCTTTTAAAGTTAGCAGTTGGCCAACAGCTTTAAGGCTGTAGAGAAATGATTCAGTTTAGAATAATAAATGAAAACCTACAATTTTGGAAGCTAAAAGTGGAATCTTAGATAGTAGCACATGTGAAAAAGCAAACCAAAACAGAATCTCACAGCCATGTTAGCCCAAGGCTATTATCAAGGAGAGAGAGCGAGACGGGGAGGAGAGATGGACAGGGTGAGAAAATGGTAAACTAAAATGTGTGTGTGTGTGTGTGTGTGTGTGTGTGTGTGTGTGTATTTACCAAACTCTATCATTGTCCCCCAAATCTGACAAGTTGGTGAACTTGCCATGTAAGCTTACATTGGCAGCACTACATAAACAACTCAGTAAGGGGTCATAACCTTGGCAAGGTATGACTACAGCTCTGATGGCCATTCTAGGAAAAAAGGTTTCAAAATTGCTTTGAACAGGGGACTAGGCACTGGCGTTGGTGCAGCTTCCAAAGGAGAATACTTCAAAGGTGACCATAGTGATATTCAGAAATGAGGTATGGAGCACTTTTTCTAGGATGAGTTTGAGAAATTGATTTTCCGACTTCCTGTGTGTGTGTCTGTGCACGTGTGTGTGTGTGTGTGTGTGTGTGTATTAGAAGAGGAGGCAGTAAATAAAGAGGTAAAAATATATGATATATAGATTAATAGAAATGTAATAGACATACTCGTAAATCTGTTTCAGTACTTACTTGATATGAATGGTCCAATACTCAACTCAAAAATCACAGTCAGATTGGATAAAAAAATAAGATGTGACTGTGTGCTATCTAAAAGGGAGTGGTCCCCAACATTTTTGGCATCAAGGACCAGTTTCTTGGAAGACACTATTTCTGTGGACTTGGGGTGGGAGTGGTAGGGATGGTTTGGGGACAATTAAAATGCATTACATTTATTGTGCACTTTATTTTTATTATTATTATTACATTGTAGTATATAATGAAATAATTTTACAACTCACTTGCCACTATAAAACATACCACCAGACACAAATTGTCACTTGCCACTCACTGATAGGGTTTTGATATGAGTCTGCAAGCATTTGCTTTATTATGATCTCAATGCAGTCATACCTCTCTGCTAATGTCAATCTGTATTTGTAGCTGCTCCTCATCACCACCTCAGCTTCACCTTAGACCATCAGGAATTAGATTCTCTAGAGCAGTGCACAACCTAGACCCCTTTCCAGTGCAGTTCACAATACTATTCACGCTCTTCTGAGAATCTAATGCTGCCACTGATCTGAAAGGAGGTTGCATTGGATCTCTTTATTATAAGAGATGAGATGCAGTCTAGATTGAAATAAGTTGTAAGATAAAATAGGTTGTTATAAAATGGATTAAAAAGTCTACTCTATACCATATATAAACGGTAACCATATAGAGCTACAGTGGCTATATTAAAATAAATATACTTTAAAGCAAAGTGTATTACTAGTTATAAAGAAGGATTTTTCATCATAAAAGGGTCAATACATAAATATGGGAATTATAAATGTATCTAATACTAGGGCTTCAAATATATAAAACAAAATCTGACAAAATTAAAAACAATAAATGGTATTTCAATAATTATTATTTGAATGTTAATGTCCTAATAATTAATAGAATAAGAACAGACTAAATAAATAAGGATATAGAATATTTGAAATATACTATCAATTCACTGGGTCTTATTCACATATATCAACACTTCACTCAACAATAGTAGAATAAATATTCTTTTCAGGCACACACAGAACATTCTTAAAGGTAAACCATATTGTATGCAATAACACTATTCTTGATATGTTTAAAAATGATGAAAATCATATAAAGTATGATCTCTGATTCTAAAAGTCAACTAGGAAGCAACAACAAAAGGCTATTTGGAAAATCTTAAAGATTTGAAAATTAAACTGTAATTTCTAAACCCATTGGTCCAAAGAAGTCTCATGAAGGATATTAGAAAACAATTGTGATGTGACTGAAAATGGAAACACAAAATATCATAATTAAGGGCATGCAGTTAACCACCAGGGAACTCCCACAATATATTTTTGAGATTATTATTACCCTGACACCAAAGCCTGACAAAAGCATTTCAAGAAAATAAAACTATAGGCAAATGTCCTTCAACTAAATATACATAAAAATTCTTAACAATAAAAGTAGCAAACTGAATTTCATAGAACATAAAAAAGATTATACGGAAGTTCCCTGGTGGTGGTGTAGTGGCTTAAGGCTTCGGCGCTGGTGCTGTCAACGCTGCGGCCTGGGTTTGATTCCCAGCCAGGGAACTACCCACATACAAAAAAACAAACAAACAAACAGAAAAACAAAAATGATTATACAATTTGACCAAGTGGAGTTTATCCTAGGAATTCAAATTAGTTTATTTTCCAAAAATTAATTATTATAACCTTAATAGAACAGAAGACATACATATAAATTCATTGCAGTTAAGGCAAAAGAAACATTTGATAAAATCTAACACCCATTCACAATAAAAACTATCAATGAATTGAGATATTAAGAGAATATCCTCAAATTAATAATGAGCATATGAAGGTAAAAAAATGAATAATTTCACCATAGGATTAGATATCTACTTTTATCACTTCTACTCAACATTGTTCTGGGTGTATAGCCAATGCAATAAAACAAGAAACAAAAATTAAATGAAGATTATAAAGATTATGAAGGAGTAAAACTGTCTTTATTTTCAGATGATGTCATATTGTACGAGGTCAAACTTCACAAACTCATCCTAGAAAAAGTACTACACACCTCATTGCTGAATATCATTACAGTCATCTTCGTAGTACTCCCCTTGGGAAGCTGTGCGCTGATGCCAACACCACTCTTCCATGCAATTTTGGAACTCTTTTTCTGGAATTGCCATCAGAGCTGTGTCATTGTGTGACACTTTACCAAGTTGTTTGTACAGTGCTGCCAACATAAAAACACACTGGCAAGCTCGTGAACTTAATTGTCAGATTTTGGGTACAACAACAGCTCTGATGGACATTAAAAGTCAATTTAAATTTGACAAAGAGGCCAAGAATTAAGTAGTGGAAAGATTAGTTTTTTCCAACATACGGTGCTGGAATAATTGGATATCCTTGCTGTACACATAAATTAACTTGAAATGGACCACAGACCTAAATATAATAATTAGAATTATAAAACTTTCAGGAAACATTATACATAAAATCTTTGTTATGTTGGAAAAGGTGAATTTACTTAGAGAGGGCACTGAAAATGTATGAGCATTCAATAAAGTATAATAAATGATAAACTTGACTTTATAATGTTAAAAACATTTGCATTTTTAAATGTATTAAGAATATAAAGAAGCAAGCAAAATACTGGGAACATATCTTCAAATCATATATCCAAGATTACCTTTATCTATAATATATAAGAAATACTTACAAATTAAAAACTAGAAGACAAAAAGTTAAATGGACATAATTTCTGGATGTTCACTTTATCAAAATTTATATATGAACAAATAAGCACATAAAATATGCTCAACTTCATTAGTTATTAGAGGAATACAAATTCTTATTCACATTTGATTCCAATAACCACTTTATGGAATGATTATAAATAACCAGACTGCCAATGCAAAGGGCTAGCGAGCATATGGAGAGACAGGAACCCTCATGCTTTTTTGCTGAGAATATAAAAACAATATAGCCACTTAGGAAAAGAGTATAATGATTTTTTAAGAAGTTAAACATTTTCTTACCACATGACCCAGCATTTTCACTCCTAGGCATCTACCCAAAACATATAAACAAATATCGATGCAAAGACTTGTATGTGAATGTTTATATAGTGATATTCATAGTAGCCCCAAACTAGAAATTAAAATGTTCATTAATTGGTGAATGGTTAAACAAACTGGAAATCATACAATGAAATATCAACCATCAGTAATAATGAATGATATTGAATTATACCACAATGTGGATGGACTCAAAACCATTATGTTAAGTGAAAAAAAGGCAGATACTAAAGACTATTTATTGTATATTTTAATTTATATTAAATTTCTTGGTAAGGGAAAGGTACAGAGACAAAAGTCAGTGTTTACTTTAGGCCATGTGTGGGACTGACCGCAAATTGATGCAAGGTAATGTTTGTGTCCATGGATGTGTTTTAAAACTGAATTGCAATGATGGCTAGGTAATAATATGATTTACTAAAACTCCTCAAATTGCACCATTAAAATTAGTCAATTTTTTATTATGTAATTTATACCTATAAAATGCTATTTAAAATGTATGGACTTATTCTTTTAGAATTTGTACATGGCATGTTTGTCATACCTCAACAATTTTTAAATGAAAATAATAATTCCTAATTCCTTATTTATAAATAAGTTTTTATATTTGGTCAGTTTGTTTAATTGGGTGTCATTTAACCATCCAGAATAATATGTTAAATGTTAGCTTATTTTTTTAGATAGTCTAACAGATTTATTTCACATCACGATAAAGCTGAAAAGCAGTAATTATGGTAGGAAGCTTCAAATGTGACAACCTTATTTTCCAACATTGTATAATGTAATGTTCAAACAAACTAAAAATTGAAAGAGAGTACAAGGAATACCACACCTACTGTAAGCTGTAAAAGTTGATCATATTTTGCCATATTTCCTTGTTCTATATACGAGTATACAATATTTTTCTGTACTACTTAAAAGTAGTAGAAGGCATAATAGCGAACAATTCTTAAATACTTTTACATGCATCTGTATTCAAAGTTCGCACATTACATTCAGTATTGTCTTGAGAGTCCCTTTTAATCAAGGATAGTCTTTGCTGCCCATCTATTTATTTATTTTTTTAATTATTTGCTTTATTAATTATTCTTGAGAATGTCCCCTATTATGGACTTGATTTCTTCTCCTTTCTGCTCCAATATCCCCTTTAAAAAACATGTGGAAGCTAAATATAAGGTGATGGAGAGAGAAGTCACATTAGGTGGTGAACTTATTATACATCAAGTTGACAATGCACTGTAGAATTGTATGCCTGAAACCTATGTAATCCTTGCTAACAGATGTCACCCCAATAAGTCTAACAATAAAAATGAATTAAAAAAAAAACAACAACAAAAAAACATGTAGTGTAAGTTGGGTTTGAGGACTTAATTATTCTTAAATTATTCTTGATTTTGGTAAGAATGACTTTGAGGTCACTAACTTCATATTACATCATATCAAAAGCACATTTTATCAGGTAGTTCATTTATTAGGGATCCAGAGTTTCACCATTTGGTTAAAGGAATGATCACCAAATCTGTCCACTGCAAAAAATGTTCTTTTGTGATTAGCAAGGCATCTCTGAGGTACTACTGCTTTACTCTAGTACAGGGCTGTTCTCCCACAAACTTTAACCTAAGGGTTTTAACATATATGCATATTTGCATACTTTATACAAATTGGTTTTTAAGTTGAGGATTACAAATAGTGATTGTGTTCATAATTCTAGTCATATTTATTACCTGTCATTTTATATATTTTTTTCTCATCAGGTGACAATAAATACATTTTTCCTTTAAAAAAGCCTGGTAAAAACTTTATCCCTTTCTTTTAAGTGTCATTCTATTAAGAGGTTAGAGTGATAGCAAATGAGTCTCTCATTGCCTCTCTCTCTCTCTCTCTCTCTCTCTCTCATAGAGAATTGGGATAATTTGGTTGTCTTCTATTTAATATATAATTTTCCTTACTTCTTTTTAGTTTAATTACAATTGTTTTAATTTATAAAACTTTTATATGGTTTCAATTTCAAAGATTATACTTTAAAAAGTAGTATATACAGAAAAGGCTTATTTTATTATATTCTGTGTCAAATGATGGCTCCTCAAAACTTTCATAACAAAAAATGACTGATTGGAAAAAGGTGGGAGCATTCTCAAGGAGGTAAAGGACCGCATTAGCTTAAAGGAATCTTAGTAGAGTCTTGGAAAGGGGAGAACAGAGTTACAACACAGGCAGGGTAACAGTCAAATGATAAGAATATAGACAGAAAGCTAGGCATAGATGATTTTGTTTTCATTTTCCACCCTATTTTTTTTCTGATCCCTAGAGGTTATCATTTTTACTTGTTTCTGAACTATCTATCAAGTGCTTATTTATTGGAAGAAAAAAAAAAACGGAAGAAATAGCATTACTTGTCAGACATTCATTAAAGCTCACCACACAGGGCTTTAGAGATAAAACTGATTTAAGAGAAAAAAAACCCTGGATATTGTTTCAAATAAAAATTCATTCTACTCTTAAGTTCCAAATGAGATCGCTAAAGGCACATGAACTGACTGAAGTTATCAGGGACTGGTAAGGATTTGGAAAGAAATAAAATTTACTCTTTGCTCTGTCCTATTTAATTGACTACATATAGATAGCTGCTGCCTATTTGATTAAATGTCTACCTATAAAGATTTTGTTATTATATTGGAAAAAAATTAATAAGGATCATGATAGAATGTTTATATAACTTTAAACCACATACTAATTAAAATACAAATTTTAGACTTATAGAGAATTTATCTTCTTTAGACAAGTTGACAAAAAATGACAGATTTTGAGGAAAAACAACAACAAAAAACAGTGTAGACAGGTGTGTACTTGTAGAATATTTGAAATTTAAATTTGTTCTGAGTTCTTCCCAATGATTTTTGAATAATATTTTCATCTTACTAGTTCAGCATTGGTTCAGGGTTAGCATATGGTTACACACGATAATCTTTATTTCCTTTACAGTGACTCTGGGTAACTATATTAGGGATTTTTCTTGGCACAAGACTAAGCTATTTTGATCCATTCAGTGGAGTATAAGCACCTGAGATTATTCATCCTTATCTCCTTAATGTATTGAGCAGGTTTTCTTCTCACATTTTTTTAACTTTTTTTTGGAGAAGCAAGACCTTAAGCTTTATCGGGACTGGAGATGAATTTTTTCATCCTCGTGTATGGCCACTTGATGTAAATAAAACATGTGGCTGCTTCCACTGCATTATTTAGGGGGATTCAGCAGAGGGTCTGTTATACCAGGGCATAATGGAGTATCCATGATTATTGATTTATTTCTTTATATTAATACTGTAAGTAATTCCCCTTAAATTGTCATGCCATGGAGCATTCTGTTATATGAGGTTGGATAATTAATTTCATTAACACATCTTAAGAGAAAATGTTACATACCTTATTGCCGAATGTCACTATGGTCACCTCTAAAGTACTCCCCTTGGGAAGCTGTGCGCCATTGCCAGCGCCTAGTCCACCCTTCAATGCAGTTTTGGAACTCTTTTTCTGGAATGGCCATCAGAGCTGTCATTGTCCCCAAAATCTGACAATTAAGTTCGTGAATTTTCCACTGTGCAGTTAGGTTAACAGCACTGTATAAACAACTCAGTAAGGTGTCATAACCTTGGCAAGGTTATGATGACAGCTCCGATGGCCATTCCTGAAAAAGAGTTCCAAAATTGCTTTGAAGGGTGGACTAGGTTCTGGCACTGGTGCATAGCTTCCTAAGGGGAGTACTTCAAAGGTGACTGTACTGATATTTAGCAATGAGACATGTAGCACTTTTTCTAGAATGAATTTGCAAAATTAATTGTCCGACTTAGGTATGTAGTTTCTATTTCCTGAGATGTCTCACTGTGTGTGCCTTGAGCTCATTCCATTTTCTAAGGGGCCCCTACTTATGAGTCACCCATCATCGTATCACAGTATCCTCCTATTTGGACCACAGCTAAATGGACCAGAGAAGGGAAGCAGGCTGTATTCAGTAGGCTGGCCAGGAAATTATAAAGTAGCCTGATTCACAAGCTTTGCCCACAATATTACTCTGCTGAATACCAATTGGCAGCCATTCAGCTATCTTTTCTTATGGTGTCTGAATGTAAAGCATCTAGAAAACAGATACAAAGGAAAACACAGGAAAAAGTCATTAAACAGAGACCTTGAGTCAGTAAAATTTATGAAATAGAGTAAAATGAATGTCAAAAAGTTGAAAAAAGTGACAGTCAATACCAGAGTAGATTATCTGTGTGTAGTGAGGTTTATGTAAGTTAGATTTTTATTTTCTTTATATTGTCTAAATTTTTTTAGATGGCCTGCAATAAGAAAATGCTACTTTCATGATCAGAACAATATAGTTAGACAACATAAATGCATCTAAAATTTAAAAATATCAGTCACTGACTTGATTTAACTAGATTTGTCTTTGCTTATCATGACTGCAAAACTACTACATCTGTTGCTTTATGAATGAAATACTGGTTGTTTAAGCCAAAATACAGTTTTCCAGGTCTCATATTTAGGGCATTGGAAAAAGCCTACTTTCTGAGTTAAAGCCAGACGTAGGTTTCCACCCTGTGTTTCAGCTCAGAGATAATTGTCAAGGGTGGGGAGTTTCAGCATATCAGTCATCAAGTTTAATTCTCCAACTGACTGTTTTAACCATTTAACTTTGTTTAAAGAAGGTAACCTTACATTTCTCAGTGGTTTTTTCCACTTAGGTTTCTCTGTCATAACAGATGTCTTTGACATTCTGATTAGAGCTTAAGGATTTGATAGATGCTTTTTACTCAATGGTCCATGGTGTCAGACACACATTTGATTCTGAGGAAGAGCTTTGAGCTGCTTCTTTCCGTTAGTATAAATTAGGTTTATGTCAGGGTTATCCAGGTGGCACCTGGATAATTAATGAAGACATAATTATCATGCCTAAATTCTATCAATGTGGTATCAGATTTCAGAATCTTATTTCAAACCTAGACTTTAAAAAATTTTAATTTAACTTTATTATTGTAGAGATGAGTAAAAGTAATCCAGGACAAGCAGACTGACTTGCCAAGATTATACACAAAGTACATGACAGCGCATATTCCAGAGGTCTTTATCTTCCTGTTTCTAGCCAGATGCTAGCTAGTTCTGCCACACTCTAAGAGAGCCATGTTCCCATTCATCTTTTGTTCCAACACTTAAGAGTTCCTGACCTGTAATAGGAGATCAAGTAATGTCATTTACATGCATCATTGGACATCAAGTACATTCTGTAACATTTAGCTAGACATACATAATTTGTTTTTGGAGAAGATTTCATTTCCAACAGTATACATTGTTATGGCAATTTTGAGACTAATGCGAAAAGGCTGTCCAAAAAGTATCCAGCTGTGCAATATGAAAAATAGGGGGATTTATGCCTGGATTTTTTTTCTGGACAGCCCTCATATATTTAACATCAAAAATCATTCATTAACATATATCAAGCTGTGCTTGGCAATATGCTAGGATCTAGCCAAAGAAAATAATATAAAATTAGCCTTGCCTTTCTAAATATTTAATGTCTCACACAATGAGAGAGAGAGAGAGAGAGATTTCAAGAAAAGTACCGAACTCTTGAATACCTTGGGCAAAGCATGTACCAAAGGCTTAACTGCAAAGCCACTATTTCCCGAGTCAACATCAAGACAATATTACCTTTTTTCTTTTATTATTGTTTAACTTATTGGGGAACATATAATGCAACACATAGATGATGCACTGTAGAACTGTATACCTGGAACCTATGTAATTCTTGTTCACCAATGTCACCTCAATAAGACAGCATTGTCTCTAGGAAGAGCCTTGGAAGGAAAGCACTGCCATTGAGCCCAAATCTCCAGATTATCACTAGTAAGCCATTGTTTTTTAAGACAGGGACAGATTTCTCTGAAGTGCTATTGTCAAGATCATCTTTGAGCCTTCCTGTGTCATTAAAAGGCTTCAATCATAATCTCAGATTCTTCACATTCTTGGTGCCCATTTTCTCTTCTTGAACGGTCTTGTTCCTGTGGTCTGTGGTCCTGAAGTTAATCTATCTGTGCTAGTCTGTTTACTTGGTAAAAGAGCTGTTAATTCTGATCAAATTTTCCCTCCTGGCTTTGCAACCAGCCTTAATCTTTCTTTCTGTTTATTATTGTTATGCTGTCTCAGCACTTGTTTGTCTGGATCCACTTTGGCCAACTCATTGTTTATAATTAGTTGTTTTTAATGCCTGACTGTATGCTCAGTTGAAGTCTTAACTCTGCTGGAAAATTTCATGGGTCCATTATAGACCAGACATTTACACTAACAGCTGCATCTATTTCTATTTTTAATATCTGTGCCTATGTACATGAATCTTTTATCACGAATTGTTTCTAAAAATTTAACCTCTAAAGTCTGCCCTTGTGTATGATTTCTGGTAAAAATGAAAACAGGAAATAACAAGGTCTGTGTTAATTAAAAGGTCCATTAAGGACTCAGTGCCAAACGTTGAATAGGTTAAGAGCTTTCCGAGTGCACAGGGCCAGAAACTTCATTGCACCTTGCTTTAGCAAGAGTTCTTTGTAGTTTCCAAATACAGAGGGTACCAAAAAAATGTATATACATTTTAAGAAAGGAAAAATACTATATTAAAATTGTAATACTCAATATATAATGATAACAAAAGATGAATACAAGTCATGTTTGACTTCTTCAGTTCCAAGAGGTGCTCCAAGTGGTCACCATCAGTATTCATGTAATGCATAGATAACATCTCTTAAAATATGTATACATTTTTTGGCACCCCGGTTATAACCTTCTCTTAATTTTGTGCTAAAACATAACATGAAGGTCCTGCTTATCTTTATACTTGTTATTTACATGATATATATGTATGTTCCATAAGTGGAGTTTGCATATGTTTATGTGAAAGTACGCTTCCTGACCGGATGCCAGTGAGAAATAAATCTGACTGTGTAGATGAATCTCTCTTATACCTGATATGTTTATGGAACTATATATGCATTCACATTTATTTTAATGATACAAATACTTGAGAATATGCATTAGGAGTTTTAATATATTAGTAATTCTAATTCTAGGATTGTGGCTATTTTTTTGTACAGCTTTAAAAGGAATCATTATAAAATCTGAAAGCAAAACAGTAAAGTTGAAGTCTTTTGTGTTTATCTTCTGAGAATATCAAGCTAATTAGACTGCAAGGTATCCTTCCAAAATTGAAATTATATTTTGCTGCTTGCGGCTGGATTGCATTACATAATTTGTTGCCATGGAATGGCCACCCTGAGGGCTGTCCGGCAGACATTTATCCCAGCCAAGTCACAGAGAGAAGTAACAAGGTGGATACAGTGTTGATAGAATACAAAAACCAATCTCTCTTTCCTGGTGTGTAGTCCAATGCCCTTTGGGATTTTTGGAGGACAATTAATCAAGGTATGCCTCCCTATGTTCTCATAATTTGCTGACACTGGTGTCATGCCCATTTCAATTAGAAAATAATCATCTTTGAATTGATTATTAAACTGATAGCTCCTCAGTGGATAGCTAATGCAGGTGGGTAAGCTACAGTGAAAAAATGGTTGTTGAGTCTAGCCAAAGCAGTGCATTAGAAAGACTGATATACTTTCTGGAAAATCCTAGGCTATACTACTGTGCAGCGTGTCCTAGTCCTTACCATTGCTTTTATCAAGTACCTAAGTACTAACTTAGCTTGTAATGAAGAAGAGGAACTTGGGAGCTCTTCCCTAGACATAGAGAGTCAAAATTCCATTAATCTATTAATTCATTACTAAAGGTTTGTCCTTGCTAAGGTGAAAGGATTAGGATGTAGCTTTCAGAAAGAGGTATTATGGAGCAAGATAACTGATCCAGGGTAATAGGGAAGGTAGAGCAGGAAGAGACAAGTAGGGGCATTGATAGCCTGTTGGCAGAATGAGATAGCACCCTTTTGATAGCTCCTATTTTCTTTGTGAAACAATGCCAGCTGGTGAAAGTAAAAAAGAAGAAGGAGGGATTGCATATTTGAGGAAAGAGGAAAATATCTGAATTGATTGTCTAAGAGAGTGGTGCATTTGTACAATTTGGAAACAGCTCTTCAAAATGTGGTGCAGCTGCCAAAACACTGCTGCAATAAATACGCAAACCCACAACGACTGTGAATGTAAAGGGCGCCCTCTATAGTTAAACAATGCCCCACAAAGGTATTGATGGCAGCGAAAGGAAAACGCAGTAAAGCAGCCTCGTATTCATTTGCTGAGCGAATTAAAATAAAGCAGGTAGTTCCCTTAAGAGAAAAGTAATGAGATCTGTTTAAGAGGAGTGACAAAGGTTATACATATACTTTGCTCTTTGAGGTGTAGGAAAATTAGGAGTGGGAGTTAGAGATAAAGCCCACCACTAGCTTCCTAATTCATTCTTTTGCTCAACTTGTCACCATGTCCAAATTTTTAAAGTAAGCTCTCAAAGCTTTATTTTTTAAATAGGCCATTCTTTTCTGTTCTTTATGACTTAAATGAACCCATTTTTCCTCAAAACTATATGTGCTGCTTAAATTCTATAGGAAAGAAAGAACTGAAATACATCTTAAAAGTATCGAAAGCCATTAAAATGTCCCCTGGTGATATTTAAAATGAGAAATAGGGCACTACTTATTTAAGCAGTGTATTAATAATGTCGAAATGTGTTGAATCTTCTCCACCTGCGGTTCTGGAACTTTCCTCTTGGGATTGTATATATCCATAGATAGTATATGAGGGCTGTCCAGAAAAAAAATCCAGCTATAAATGCCTCTGTTTTTCATATTACATGGCTGGATACTTTCTGGACAGCCCTTATATATTGTTGTTAACTGAGAAGTAAAGGATGTCTTATGAAACACTCTTGACTCAGGTTAATGTACTTTATGTAAAATGCCAAATGCAAATTATTAGAAGTAAAGATGAGACTTTGGTGTTTTCCCAGATTATTTTGATTTGATATTTAATAAACCCAAAACCTGTCCTGCCAATCATGAATTGTCCACATGGAGTTCCCGAGAAACTGTACATTTGGCTATTGAAGTATCTCCTTAACAACAGCCATGTAAATGTCTTATGCTGCAATGCAGATAGCTGGACAAAGAATGAATCAATACAACTGAAGTAGCCTCGAGACCAAAGGAGAACTTTTTATTTTTTCCTTAATGTGTGTCTTGTTACTGGTGTATACAAGCTTGCTTGCAGGAAAGAGTGAACTATGACTGAGCCAAAAATATTTCATGTATACAGATTTTCCAGAATAGAGTTGACAATGGAAATGCAAGGGGAAAGAGGGAGTAAATTGTGGATGAGTGCTTATTAAGGCACCATTGTATCCCAGTAAATGCCTTCTACACTGACCAATAAGATTTGCAACTCATTCTTTACAGAAAGGTCTAGGAAAGGGCTGTGTAGAGCCAGGACTAATTTGAGAAGTATGCTAGAAGCCAAATGTTATGTGTTAAAGATTTTGGACATCTTTGCACTTTGTCCTTGATTGATATGTTTTGACAGGTGGCAGTTAATTTGTAGGACATCCACTTTAACTCACGGACAGTATCAATGAGGGTATGGAAATCCAGAGTGCTTAACTGACTTGTTCAAAGTCTCAGAGTAATTTAATAGAACCATCACCAGAATTTGACTCCTCTCGTGAATTTTTCTGATACATACAGTTCATTTATAAAATCTATGACTCCTTTTATAGCATTCAGAAGTATCTGGCCAATCAGTGGGAATACACCATCATGAGTCTATTTCACATGAAAGACTGAGATGAGTCCCGGAAGAGAAAAGGCGAGTTCTTCTGTGACTTTGTGAAATCGTTAAATCTGAGTTTGATAGAGCCTTCCATAAAAGAGGGTGGGGGGGAGGTCAGGAAGTGAACTCTCCAAGCTGTTGAATTCTGTGATTCCCATTTATTGCTCTGACACAGACCACATGTTCTAAAGATCACGGAATTAGAAACTACGCGTAACAGAAACTATTTGTAATAGTGACAAAGAACTGTTGCCACTATAGATAGTATAACACATAGGGCTCAAAAGCTCTACTGGATCTCTGTCAAACAGTTTAGTAAAAATAAAGTAGAATTGTGGGGGTTTTTTCACCCAAAACATGTTACATGTTGAAAATTCCCAATATTGTAGTGCAGGTTTATAGCTTATATTTATTACAGATGAGGGAAGCAGAAGTTCCTAAAAGCACAGACAGTTGGATACATCCTCTGAGATAAAAATCTCATCTGCAGCTCAAAAGTGGGATGGTCCTAGCTTCTTCCTACATATCAGTGGCAGCAATGGTTATCAATAGGCATCTGCAAGCATTGCTGTGCCAGCAGGAACTCAATGAGAAGACACCAGTGGGACAATCAAAGTAGAAGTTGGAAGAAAATATCAGATGGCTAATGAAACATCAGATGACTAAGAAATAAGTTAGGAACTACTGATATATGCCAATGGTATGTGAAAGTAAAAACCTAACATATATAGTTAATGTTGCAGTCAGTGTGAGCCAATGTATAACCTTTCTCCCAGCACTCATCTGAAATTGGAACTGGTGGCAAATACACAGGGCTGCTGCTGCCCCAATACCAGGGGACAACAATCACATTTTTAGTCTATAATGTAGTGTGTTTCTTAAAGTTGTTACTTTTTTTTCCTTCTATCTCTCCTTATTGGTTGCATTTAATTCACCAATTATTAAATCCTTATGGTGCTCTTACCATTAAGAACTTTGTACCTGTATGCATTCATAAAATGTCAAACCAGAAAATGATCTTCAGCAACTTGTTTATTTATAATAATTTGAACCAATTAAACTTTAACAAATAGTGAAAAATATAGGAGAAAATTGCACGAGGGACTAAAGTATACATTCATAATTATTTTCACATCTATTATAAAGTGTATGGATGTCAAGTTCAGGGAGTGCTTTCTATTTCAAAATTCCTTTTCATTTTGAAACAAGTTTAAACCCTGCCCCTCACCCTAAAATCCTTTATAGATTAGGTGATATAAATAGGAACTTCATCTCACTAGCTTTACTTCCTGAAGCAGATGAGAAGTGACTGCTCTGTGGTGAGCCTCTGTAGGAGGTTCCTTAGCAAACTCCAGTGAATCTGAGGGAGAAAGTTGTTGATGCAGAGTTGTTCAGTGAGTCCTGTTACTTTGAGGTGAGATTATCCTACCCATGTATCATTCATTGTGAGAGGCAGAATGGAAACTTCCTTCATATTCTAAATTGTTATTATTGATACTTATAGCACAGGTATCATACAGTTCTCCAGTTTGAGTTAGTTTTCTTCTTCCCAATTAATACATTTTACTATCCAGGGGTATCTGAGGAGCCAATTCATTTGGGGGTGGGATTTAGCTTGACAGGTTAGGGAAGTTTTTGTGACTATGGCAGTAGCATATTTCTTTGTGACAAGATTGTGCATCATTTTATTAAGCAAATGACAAAATGATTTATTCCAGATAAGCAAAAAAGGTTAGAATACAGAAATTGCAAATAAGGAAAGTTCTATTATCCTTGGATCTTATGTTCCCATGACTTTCATTATGTCCTTACAAATTAGAGAATGACTTGATACATTTTTAGTAAATAACCATTTAATATTAATTAAATATTTCTGACCTTGTTTTCTTTTTAATCCTAAATAAAGTTTGGTTGATAATGAGAAGAATAAATAATTTCCAGTGATACTAAATTTAGATATTGTGTGCTGATTCAATTGAGGAGAATGGATTAAAACTATATAAATTTGTTCATGTCCCCATGACTTTCCCAGTTTTAGGTCTATCGACATTATAAATTATCTAAAGAGCATTTGGGGAGAAGTATCACAATTTACAGTTATACAATGAAGTAGCAATGCCTTGTGAAATTACTGTCTGGTACTAAGTGAAAAACAGTATTTGAAAAGCATATCATTTGGCTCTTTCCGATACGTTCACGATGATATTTGGTCAATGCCAAAAGGTCTTTGAAATTTAGTCCTGTCAAAAACATCTATGCTTAGAAAATATCCCTGGGTTCAAATAACTTGAAATGCTTATTTGTACTTTGGGTTTATAGGATTAATATATAAACAATACTACAAATGTTTTATTGTTCTAATAATTGTGCTGTGGCTGTATTTCCAATAATCATTCTTCCTGCCTCAGTAGCCTCGCTGATAATGGCACATAGGTCTAGGAAGTTGGGTGGCAGTTCGAATCTGCATAAAAACGGGATTTATATTAACTATGGGCTAAATGTCTTCATGGACATTTTGGACAGGACATAATGTCTGCTAATCTTATATATAGCCTATTATTTTTGCTTTGCTTTGCTTTATACTTAATTTGTAGGAGTTTATCTTCAGCACTAGATGATTACAAAACAAACCTGATTTGCATTCCTTGGAATGCCAGATTCCTCAGGCACAGCTATCAAGTACCATCACATTCTGGTACCAAGTGTCTTTAGATTTGAGGATTCCAAATCTAACCAGAGTCTTTGTTGGGATCTATATAACCTTACTCCAACCTTGCCAGAACTATAATTAGTAAAATGTTGGGACTTCATAATAAGAAATATCTCTTAGAAAGATAGCCAAAACAGTCAATAGCCAGTAAGGGTAAACAAAATTCTTAATGGAATCAAATTTTCCCTTGTCAATATAGTAAAAACAATAGTATTACTGTATTTAAAATTTGAGTTTTGTGTGGCAGTAGTTTTTACATTTAGCCAGAATTCATTTCTCTGTGAAAATATTAATGTACAAAACTTTCTTTATAAAAAAAGAGACTACTTTGAATTAGAATTATATAACTTAGTGGCTTTCAAACATTGAATATTATTGTATTCTAAAATATTAGTGTTACCACAGATTTTTCTCCTGCGGTCTAGGATAGAGATAAATTCTTAGCAGGTAGGAAGAAGGGGGGAAAGCATTCAACAGTACAGAGAAATGTGGCATTAGAGAGGTGGAAGGTTAGAAGGTCTTAATGCTTGCCTTCTGCACAAA
Source organism: Lyroderma lyra (assembly GCA_004026885.1). Classification (NCBI taxonomy): domain Eukaryota; kingdom Metazoa; phylum Chordata; class Mammalia; order Chiroptera; family Megadermatidae; genus Lyroderma; species Lyroderma lyra. The sequence continues at coordinate 43,494 of PVJL010008338.1, forward strand.
AACAATAAATAAACCATTTCAAATTGACAAAAACAACTCAGGGAAAAAGCTCTGGACTACAACAAAGAAGAAGCAAAATAACCTGTAAAGCTCAAAAACTGAGGACAGGAAAGCATTGTAATCATTTCATTTGTGTCACCACAATCCTCTAGTCCAGAGCAGGGTGGTGCCAGGAGGAATTTACTCAGAGGAATTTCACCCCACAGAGAAAGGGAGAAGAGGGGAACCCCAGCAGGACTCACTGCTATGAACATTTGCAGCCTTTGCTACCAAGGCCTCCCACAGTCTTCATCCATTCTGACCCCAGATGATGGCACTGCACAGAGTCCCCAAGAGTGCATCAGCTCCTCAAGCTAGAGTTGTTGCTATAGTTACAGTGAGACTTGTCCCCATGGGCCCCAGTGCCAAGCTCTCTAGGACCAGGATGTCATAGTGCCTTGCCATATACAGGATTGGAGTTGCCACTGCTCTTTTCCCTACTCCAGATCTCAGGTCACAGGACTGCACTACTGTTATTGGGGCATCCACTGCTGTTGTGAGCTCTGCCCTCGAGTCCCAGGTCACAGTACTGACCCACCATTACCAAGCTGAGCTTCTGCTTCTCTGCAACCAGGCTCCAAAGTCCCAAATTGTGGGTTTAATAGGCCACCACAGGGGACATGTTGCTTCTGTTCTGTAACTGCCCCTGAAGCCACAAGTGGGACTTTGACCCATTGTGCCCAAGCTGTGCTGCTATTATACTACGTAACCTGGGCCCAAGGCACCAGTGTGCCCTGTCATCCCAGGGTGCAGGCTGCTGCTGTGTGTGCCCTCTAACCCACTGGCATAAGACATATTGGTGAATCTCAGAGACCCAGACCCTACTTTCACAAAAGATCTCTACATTCCTATACCTTAGAAAACTGTGCCACTGCCCAAGTACACCTGTACTTGAGGACAGTTTCGTGTGTGTCCTGTCCCAGGACCTCAGCTCTACTACTTCTCTTGAGTGCCAGAATGCCAGACCAGACACTAAGAGGAATTCCCTTGGCTAGAACTTCTTCCCCTTGTGGGGGTTGAGGGGAAGGTGGGGAGAAGAACAAGAAGAATCTAGCAGTCATCACATTTAAGGATGCTGATCGCTTTTGCTACCGCTGCCATGCTCCATAGTTTGGCTGCAGAAGACCTTCACAGTCTGCACTGCTAACCTCAGCTGACAAAGTTTCATGGAGATTATAGTGCTCTGAGCTTCCAGGAGACAAAGACACTGCATCCCACTCAACCAATGCCCTCCCAGCCACATTTAGGTGAAAGTTCTTCCATGCTGAACCCAGTCTGAAAAGTCTGGAAGAGATGACTACTTTCTCCAATGTACAGACATCACTGCTAAATCAGAAACTTGAAAGAACAAGGAAAGATGACAACACAAAAGAAACACAATAATATTTTAGTAATACATTACAAAGAAATTGTGATTTGTGAATTACCTGAGAAAAAAATCAAAATAAATACATTAAAGAAGTTCAGTGAGATTCAAGAGAGCACAGATGGACAACTCAATGAACCTAGGAAAACAATGCATAAACAAAATAGGATTTTTAAAAAAAGAGTTAGAAATTATAAAAATATATTTTAGGGCTAAAGAATACTATAACCTAAATTAAAAAATACAATAGAGAGTTTTAACTAGTGGTTTAAAATATAGAAGAAAGAATCTGTGTAGTTGAAGAAGATACCTCGATATGGTATCTTGATATTACCGAATCAGATGAGACAAAATAAATTAGAATGAAAAAGAGTGACAAAAGCCTATGTGAATTATGGAAACCATCAAACAAAATAGTATTTGTCTTATGGGAATCCCAAAAAGAGGAGGAAGAGAAAGAAACAGAAACTTAAAAAAAATGGCTGGAAGCTTCTCAAATCTGGGGAGAGATATAACCACGAGATACATGCTCAAACATCACCAAACAGATTCAACCTAAAGAGAAAATCACCAAAACACATTATAATTAAGTTCTCAATGAACAAAGACAAAGAAAGAATGTTAAATGCAACAAAAGAGAAAAGATTATTAGCCAATTTCTTATCAGAAATCCTGTAGACCATCAGAGAACAGAATGGTATGTTCAGAGTTCTCAGAGAAAAATAATGTCAACAAGAATACTTAGCGCAGCAAAATTTTCTTTGAGAAATGAGGAGACAAAGACTTTGCCAGATAAACAGAAATGGTGGTAATTTTTCACCACTTAGATGTGTCTTATAAGAAATTCTAAAAGGAGTGTTTCAATGTGAAATGAATGGATAAAAGTAAATATGAAAACATATGAAATTATATAATTCACTGCTAAAGTTACTTAGGTGCTCAAATTTAAAATATTCTATTTTAGTGGTGGTGTTTAAATCACTTTGAACTCTAGTACATATGTTAAGAGACAAAATTGTTAAAAATAACTATAGCTACAATATTTTGTTAATGAATATACAGCACAAAATATGTACATTGGGACATCAAGGACATAATTGGATGGAAGAAAAGTAAATACGTAAAACTTTTTTATGCAAATGAAATTGAGTTGTGGGGCAGGGTGAAAAAGGTGAAGGGATTAAGAAGTACAAATTGGTAATTACAAAATAGTCATGGGGATGTAAAGTAAAGCACAAAACATATAGTCTAATAATATGCTAATAACTATGCATAGTACCAGGTGAGTAGTAGAATAGTCAAGGGCTTCACTTTTTAAATTATGTAATGTCTAACCACTATACTATACACCTGAAATTAATATAAATGTAAAAAATTTTAAATGTCAAAAAAATAAAAATAAAAACATATATAAATAAAATAAAATGGTGATAGTAAATTCTTACCTGTCAAAATTACTCTAACTTAATTGGTTTAAATTCTCTAATTAAAAGACAGAAGGCTAAACAGAGAAACAAACAATGGAACAACAATACACAAAAAACAAGACCCAATTATATATATGCTGCCCACAGGGGACTCATTTAAGCTTTAAGGACACAATTAGGCTGAAAATGAAGGAATTAAAATAGATATCCCATACAAATTGAAACTAAGAGAAAGCAGCAGTAACTTTTCTTAGACAAAAAAAAAGACTTTAACTGAAAAGCTGTTAACAAGAGAAGAAAAGATCATTATATAATGGTAAAGGGGTCATTTCCTCAATAGGATAAAACACTTAAAAGTCTACCACACCCAAACAAAAGCACCTAAATATATTAAACAATTATTAACAGGTCTGAAGGCAAAAAAAAGACAATAATGCAATGATAGTAAGGGATTTTAATACTCTACTTTCAACAATGGATAAAACATCTGGACAAAAATTAAGGAAATAATGGATTAAATTCGTTTAGAGAGCAAATTGACTATGTAGACATATACAAACATTCCATTCAACAGCAGTAGAATATACATTTTTCTCAAATGTTCTCAAATGGAACATTGACTAGGATTGTTCTTTGAAAAGAAAAATTTTAATAAACCCAAGCTATACTAAAAAAACCCAATTAAATTATAAATGAAAGAAGAGACAGTATAACAAACACCACAGAAATACAAAAGATCCTAAAAGACTACTACGAACAACAATGCACCAGTAAATTAGATATCTTAGGCGAAATGGTTAAATTCCTAGAAACATACAACTTACCAAGACTAAATCATGAAGTTCTGAACAGATAACAAGCAAAGAGATTCAATCTGTAATTAAAATCTCCAAACAAGTAAAACTCAGGATCACACAGCGTCACAGGTGAATTCTGCCAAACATAAAGAACTAATACCAATCTTTCTAAAAATCTTTCAAATAATAGAAGAGGAAACAAGTTTTCCAAACTCATTTTATGAGACCAGCATTACCTCGATCCTAAAGTCAGACAGGGTAGTAAAAGAAAATACAATTATAGGGCAATATTCATCATGAACTAGACGTAAAAGTTCTCAACAAAATATTAGCTAACAATTCAAGAACACACTAAAGGGATCATAGAGAATGATCAAGCAAAATTCATCCCTGGGACGCATGGATTGTTCAATATTCAAAAAAATCAATAAATGTGATACACTACATTAACAAAGTGGAGGATAGAATTCATATGATCATCTAATAGATGCAGAATAAGTATTAGACATCATTTAACATCCTGTCTTGATAAAAACTCTCAACTCATTGGATATAGAAGGAATGTTCCTCAATATAATAATGGCTGAATATAATAAGCCAATAGCTAATATCAAATTAAATGGTGAAAAGTTAAAAGCCTTTACTCTAAAATCCAGAACAAGACAAGGATGCTCTCTCATACTATTTCTATTCAACATAATATTGGAGGTCCTACCCATAGCAATTAGGCAAGAAAAGGAAATAAATGCATTCAGTTCTGAAGGAAGAATTAAAAGTATCTCTATTTATTATGATCTTATATATAAAAACTCTAAACAATCCACCGAAACTCTTTTAGAACTAATAATTGAATTCAGAAAGATTGCAGATTATAAGATCAACATACACAAATCTGCTGTGTTTCTATACATTAACAATGGACTATCCAAAAGAGAAATTAAGGAGTAATGCTATTTACAATAGCATTAAAAATGATAAAATATTTAGGAATAAATTTAGCCAAAAAGATAAAAGTCCTATACACTGAAAACTATAATACATTGTTAAAAGAGATTGAAGAAGACATAGATAAATGAAAAGACATTTCATGTTCTTGGGTTAAAAGCCTTAATATTGTGAAAATGTCTACATTCCTTAAAGCATTCAACAGATCAAATGTAATTCCTGTCAACATCCAAATGGAATTTGTTATAGAAATAGAAAAAAATTTCAAATTTTCAAAATTGTATGGAATAAAAATGCAAATATGTAAAGCAGTTTTGAGAGAGAAAAACAAACCTAGAGGAATCACTACTGCTTGATTTCAAACTATTAATATATTGCACAGCTATGGTCATCAAACTAGTATAGTATTAACATAAAAACAGAAACATTCATCAATGAAACAAAATGGAAAACTGATGCATAAGCCCACACATATTCTGTAAACTAAATTAAGAAGAAGGAAGTAGAACACACAATAAAATAAAGGCATTCTCTTTAATAGACTGTAGTGGGAAAGCTGAATATTCACATGTAAAAGAATGAAAGCGAACTTTTATCTTACACCTCTCATAAAAATAAACTTGAAATGATTTAAATACTTAAATGTAAGTCCTAAAAAGTTAGGTAAGATATATAAACATCCTAAATGTCCTTCAAAAAATGAATGGATAAAAAAAAGTGGTACATACATCTACACACACACACACACACACACACACACACAGGGAGAGAGAGAGAGAGAGAGAAATATTACTGAGCCATAAAAAAGCAGGAATCCCTGCCATTGATGACGACATGCATGAACCAGAGTGCGTTACGCTAAATGAAATAACCAGAGGAAGAAGGACAAATACTGTATGATATCACTTATATGTGGTATCTTTAAAAAAGTCTAATTGCTAAATATAGAAAATGGAATGGTGATTGTCAGAGGCTGGTGGAAGTGGTGAGTAGAGTGAAGTAGATCAAAGGTACAAATTTTAAATTTAAAAATGTAATACTGAGGATCTAACGTACAACATGGTGACTGTAGTTAATACTGTGCTATTGTACACTTAATAGTTGCTGAGAGTAACTCTAAAGCATTCTCACTCTACTACACACACAGATTAACTATGTGAGGTGATAGATGTGTTAAATACATTGTTCTTGGTAATTATACTACAATGTACATGTTCAAGTGGGAGATGTCCAGGAAAATGTGTATGGGGAGAGGTGATCAGGAAGACAGGCAGACTGGACAAGATATGGGAGGGGCAATGGGAGAAGAGAAAGGGGACAAAAATAGGAAAGGATAGAGAGGTAAGATAGAGAAGACAGCAGGACAGAGACAAATGACAGGAGTGTATATGTATATCAGTCATCATGTTGTATGTTTGCCAATTATTTTTAATAAAATAAAAAATAAACTATTGATGTCTCCTAGAGGTCTATTCAACAAATTCTTGCTTTCTAGTCACTTCATTACTTTTTATTTGCCTCAATTTTATATCTTTTTTTCTATTAGTGTGTGTTTTAAATTACAAACAACAATAAACATAAATTAAAATTAAATATATGTGTGTGTATTGAAGAGCCAAAAAATGCATTTTAATGACAGAAGAGAGGTAGCCGATTCATATGATAATTAAGACCTATGGTCTCTGCTTCTTTGATATCAGTCACTAAGAAAAGACATTATTTATTGCTAAGGTCAATTTAAGTGATTTGAGGTTCTGATTAATAGGTCATATAATCAGTTATCTGTAGAAGGGGATTGTGTTGAGTCTGCACTAATGGGCTATTTGTGAGGGGCACTCTACCTTGCCTAACACGCCTGAAAGGAAAATATGCACATATTCAGCTAACTAGAAAAGGGAAGTGTTATAGTTGGGAAATAAATTGAGTGTGAAGATGGTGGTCTTCAAAAGGCACAAATGTTTTGTGGAGAAATAATTCCATTACTAACTTCTAAGGAAATCAGAGGGTATAAATGGAGGAAGGGCTCTAAGACAAACTACAATTTGACAGGAGGTGCTGGCCCCTAAGAGATTTATTCCTTTATGCAATTGACTGCTTTCTGTAAAGGAATAAAGAGTTTGTGGTATTGAATGAGATGGCAAGTGACATAAGGAAATGGTAGTTAAAGGAATATGTGTTTGACAGTTCCAAAAACTGCTCTAGGTATTCAAAATGCTTTTGAAATTGAATTCAGGTTCTTATGATAATAAATACCTAACATGGTGACCATTATTAAAAATATCTTTATTTTCCTGCTATTAATAAATCATCTATGGAAATTAACATAATTTCTTGAAGATTATTTAACCTTGCCTTTTAAAATTTGTTACCAAAAACTAAATTCAAATAAAGATTCTCTGTTTTATATTAGTCCTAGTTTTGTTCTTCTTTGAGTATTGGAAAGAGGGATCATAGTGAAGGAGAAGGGGGAAATTATTTTTTCACCAATGACTTGTTGCAGGACCTGTATTTTTTTGTGAGACTTTGACTAGACTAAGCAATAAATATGAAGGCTGTGCAGAAAAATCTAGCCATAAATGCCTCTACTTTACATTTTACAAGGCTTCATGCTTTCTGACAGTCCTTGTATGGGAGAAACCTGAATGTTCTCATTCATATGATGAATTGCAGGATAATTTGAAGTGATAAATATTGTAAAAAAGGAGGAGTAGTTTAAGACTGACTTAGAATACATGTAGAGACTAAGACTATCCATAGATACACAGTGTATATGATAAAAACTATCATATACTCTGCGAAAGTATAATTTTTTTTCCTGAGGAGAGTAGATGTGATATTGCAGTTTCTAATGTAATTTAAATGTGCAAGCTTTGAACTACCAATGCCACTTTTAAGAACATTCAAAATGATATTTCTTACATTACTTACAGCAATAAAACAAAACTATACTTCAAACTGCAAATAAAAAATGGCTAAAAATTATGTAACTCTTCATAATAGAATATTATGCCACTTACGAAAAGTACATATATGTAACAAGATGAGAAGTAGTTCAACTTCTTTTTCTTTTGATATTAATGATTTTCTTCAAAAATGATAACTGATTGATTGCTATGAATAGATAAGTAGTTAAGTACGGGAATAAAGGAAAAGGTAGGATGGATTGGTGAATGTATAGAAGGAAAAAAGGAAAGATGTATAAAAGAGAAACTGAAATGATACATACTAAACTGTGGTTATTTTTATGAATAAAATTGTAAGAGGAAATTTAATTTTTGTTATTTATACAAAACTTCTGATATTACTTTTGAAATATTTAATATATGGATATGCTTTTAAATTGGGGACTGTTATGATGTTTAAACTGAATTGCATTTCCTAATAAACCCCCTCACCTTATTTGGAAAAAAGGGAGATTTATGAGGATACGTAAGATTCAACAAGCTAGCAGATATATAATGTTGGGGAGAAATAAACAATAAGACAGGATGTGATCATAAGATAGAGTAGTAATATCCAAAAATGTAGTTCCATGTTTTCAGCATATAAGAAGAGCTCAAAAATGGAGAGATTTATTTTATGTGCATATTAATAAGAGCCAAATGACACTCCCAAAACACAGTATGTGTAATGCCTCTAGGACTTTAAAAAACTCATGCATGCTTTACAATTAGAATAAGCATTAACTGAAAGAATGTCTTATATGCCCACTTCCCCAGCACCAGATACTGTCTGGAATCTTCACTTGGTCCACTTCGTCATAATACATATAGGAACATCATTCTCCCCTCAGAAAAACTAGCAAACAATCAAGTTCAGAGCATTAACAAGTTAAGGAAGCTAATGGTACAGATTTTTACTAACAGTCATATAAGATCTTGAATGACTCTTATGATTATCACACTCTACTCTGTTGCAAAACCATATCTGCAATACTGTGTTCAGTTCTTGTTTTATTTTTTTAAATGCATGCATATGCAACCTGGACCATGTTCAGAGGAGCGTGTGTGGAATGGTAAAGACACTATATGTGATAAAGGGTTGAAGAAAACATTTTGTTGGAGAGGTCTATAAAAAAGTAGGAGGAACATAAGGGCTGTGTAATATCCATTTTCAAATACTTAAAAACGTATTGCCATGTGGAAAATAACTTAAATACTGTATTTTTGCATGTATAAGATGCCCCTGTGTATAAGATGAGCCCTACTTTTCTAACCCAACATTAAGAAATAAATATTAACTGGTAATTTCATGTATTAAATGAATCCCAATTGTTGGCCTAATAATTTTAGAGAAAAGTATTGTAGTATACATGGAAAAATATGGTAAAAGAGTAAACTAGAACTTGCAGTTAAAGGTTAGAGGGTGATATATTTGGATTTGGTGTAAGAAAAGATATTCTGGTAATGAGCAGTCCTGCCCCTTGGTAAAATTAGTTGCTTTAGAAAGTTATCCTTGCTATTTAGTTTTAACCGAGTGACTGAAATATCGGGGCTCAAATACTAGAAAAATTCCTGGACTAGACAATTCTAAGATCTCTTTAGTATTATCAAACCTATGGTCAGATTTTCCTCTTTCCTTACTTAGTAATTGATGGATATGAAGTCAATGTAAACATTACAAAATATATATACGTGAACAAACATGAGCATTTTTTGTCTATTAATGTAGCATAGAGGAAATGGTATTATTTTACATTAAAAATATGGGTAACAGTAACATTGTGACCCCTCTTGATCTAGATAAGTTTTAAAGGTAACTTTGTCAATCAAAGTTTTCAAGTATTTGAAGAATTTAGCCATTTATTAGAAATAAAACAAAACAATATTAATATTTTCTAGTTGAAACAAATTAGAAAACAGTACTTCTTTTACAAAATGTATGAAGAAACAGCTAAATTGATAATGCCAGGTTTTTGCTTTTTATTGAATTTTCTAACTGAAAAGCCTTGGGCAGTACTTTTTCAAAAATGGTATTGTTTTCAGATATACTTTAATAAAGACAACACACTGCCAAGATCCATGAAATGGTAGATGAGTTAATTGCTCTGTGTTGTATTGCTCACTTGACTCCTGCATTCATAGTATTTGACATATAGGACTTAAATGGGAATACTGTATTTTTTCTTACAGAGGAAAGTTCCTCTGAAAACTTAAATGAAACGTATTCAAGTAAAGCAGCATACATTTTCCTCCTCATTTATTAAGAACCAACCTGTATGCAAACTCTTCCAGACACTTTATATTAGGTTGGCTAAACAGATATGTACTAGGTTTTTAAGATAATGAAAATCAGATGACATCGCATGAGTGATTCAGGGCTATTATTCATGCCAATGCACTGTGATTTTTTATGAACTAATATCTCACAAAAGAAAAGGATCCAAGGATGCTGTGATAAATATTAGATGGCCTGTCTTCACCAAAATCTTAGGGATCAAGCTTGGCATAAGAGGCATTCAGGAGTCTAGAGGATAAGTCCGTGAATGTCACTCAGTCCTGGAGAAATGCAAATACTAGCCCCTAGGCATGGGTTCAGGAAACAGGAAGAGAACTGGATAACAGGTCAGGGACTACAGTGGGCTCAGTGACATTAGCACAGCATTATTGCATCATGGTATCAGAGTCCCAGCAAAACATTATATTAGTAGGGTCAGGATCTAGATTAGGCACAAAGTAAAAATGGTGTGCAAGAACAGAGTTTGATACTGAAGTGAAGAAGGGGTGACTACCTACATAAACCATTCTGGCTGAAGCCAGTGGTCTCTGCATGGGGGTGGACAAAAAGTAAGTAGCTCTTTATAGCTTATGGACTGGGGGATCTAAGTGATAGAGAAAAAACACAGTAAATTCCTAACTACTGCACAGGTCTCGATTGCTCTCTGGTGCTAATCATATTCATTGCTGGTCTCTAACACTTTGGTGATCTAAGCAGATCACTTCCTTGTGTTTATGAACCAGCTTGCCTCAAATGCACAGCTCTGGGTAGCAGCCCTCTGTTCTAGGCCCAACATTGTCTCTTCACTTAGAGATCTGAATTTAAAAATAGAACAAGCAGGCACTTGTATCTGCCTAAATATTCATGTGAAATACATTTTAAACACTAGTATTCTGAATCTTCAATACTGCAGGATATAAAGTTGAGTTTGGAATTTTATTCAAATAATATCAGAATTTTTGCTATTAAGGCAAATAAGTTGTTTTCAAAGCTGAGCAGGAAACCCATGTAGTTTATTCAGAGAAAAATCAGGCCAGTAAACCTAATAATCAAGCTGTATAAATTACTCATGCTCCAAATAGAAAAGCAGACAAAACCCTATTATCCATAAAAAGGGATTTTTAGAGAATATATTCACCATTTATACTCACTTTTCTACCCTGGGGTTCACTGTTATCTGTCAGTTGCCTTTCCTCAGCAAATATCAAATCTATGGACAAATACTCTTAATTATGTCAGCTGGAAAGCTCAGCTTCATACAGGCCTCACCAGTTGACTGGTCTTTTATTTAAGTTGTTATAGACTGCTAAATTCTGAATCAAAAGCAGGCAATTTCTTCTAGGAAATAATGCTTGAAATTAAACACTTGATTTCAAATGAGAAAGATATATGTAAATAGAGTGGGTTGGTTAACTGGTTTTTCTACCATCTAGCTCTGTAAAAGACATAAGAAAGCAATTCAACTAAAATGGGTCTCAGCTTCCCCATCTGTGACATTAGGGGATTAGACTTGATAATGAAGAGGGACCATTTATTTCTGATATACCATAGATAATCATTGATACAATTAGACAAAATGACTGGTTGTTTGGTGTTTTAAGTTTGTGTACTTGATGTCATTTGAATTACTTTTCAGGCGTCCTTCTTTAAAGGGCATAGATAAGTGAGTGTGTTTATATGTGTGTGTGTCTTTTAAATTAGTGCTAATCAATGGGGGAACAATTATGCCTCCCATGGGATATGGTAGAAGGTCAGGAGATATTTTGATGGTCACGGAGGTCGGGGTGCTACTGGCTTCTAATCGGTAAAGGCCGCAAAGTATTGCTAAACATCTTAATATGCATATTACAGCCCTCTCATAATAAATAATTTTTCAATATGTTGATAGTGTCAAGGCTGAGAAATACTGTAACCAGTTTGGTCTACATTGACATAACAGCCCATCCTTCAGGATATTGTGATCAGTCCAGCAGGGGCTGGTCATCTAAATCACATACAAGAGAATCTTTTTTTTTCTTCCATATGGAAAGGACCTCTGTATTTTTTGTCTCAGTCTCTAAAGGCTAGAGGCCATGTTTGTTCCCATGGCTGAGATCCCACCTCATTATGAGATTAACAGTCATGATTAGAGAATTTGCTCTGTGTATTTCTTTTTATTATTAATTAATATATTCTATGTTCCGTAGTATAATTTTTTATAACTGTTTCATGGGCTATGAAAGAAGTGCACTCTCAATTTTCATGTTACTGCATTGGAAATGTATGAATTTCCAGTTGATATTATGGATTGCTATTTGGGTTTTCTATATGTTTATAGCCAATTAAAAACCAATAAAGAAACATTCATTGATTTCTGCAATCTTAATGATTTTCTATAGTTGAGCAGGTCTGATTTAGCTTTTGTGTGTGTGTGTGTGTGTGTGTGTGTGTGTGTGTGTGATTCCACACACACAAAAGGAAGGGTGCCTCTATAAATTAAAAAAGTACACTTTCTATTTTCATGTTGTCATTAATTCCATTAGTAAGACAATGTCTTTTTTCATGTAACACTTTTCTAGTTAAGATCCACATTTACCAAACATTTCATATTCTGTTGAATTCACTTTAAAAACAGAACATCAGGCTAACATAAGGCTGTCCTTCACACTAGATCTACCCACAGGGCCTCACAAATTGAATATACCCAGTATTTTGCTCTTGTTTTCTTTTTTTAAATTTTCTTATTTTCTTTATTAACTACATTTATTTCTTTATTACCCTTAAACAAAAGGACTGGTATTTACAAAGATGAGTTTTTCTAAGTAAGCTTCTCACTGAACTTCCTTCAACTAAGAGTCATTCTTCATGTGTCATTTAGATAACATATCTGACTTGCTCATATACAAATTTGAGTTTCTGTCTTACAAGATTTCTTAAGTGTCTGGAGACTTGAATTCCAGCCTGGCTCTAATAGTCATTTACCTTGTATCTTTGGGTAAGTATCATGTATACCTGACTCCCTTTCTTTTTAAAATGAACTGGTCATAGCTTTCAGCTCAATTTGCTTCAGAAAAAAAGGTATATTAATAAATATTAAAGGAGTCTGAAAAATATTAATGGCTAATATATGAGGACTTTTTTGGAAAGTATCCAGCTATGTGATATGAAAAATAGAGGCATTTATGGCTGGATTTTTCCAAACAGCCCCCAGATACGTGGGTGATGGTGTTAGTATAATTTATACCTTAGACTATAATGTGCACATTAGAGAGCAGTAGCAAGACCAACAAAAACATAAAACTGACCAGAGCAAGTAAAAATCTATGGTGTAAAATATGTTGGGTAATTTTACATTTAGACTATATTATTCATCTATAATTGGGAGTTTGGATAATTATTTCAATCTTTATCACCAAGGCTTCTGCTCATTTTAAGGTAAAGTCAGTTGTGTCCTTTTTCCTTCAACAAAGCTGATTGTACAGCTACTGTAATACTTACCACTCTTTGACATATGCCCTGAGAAATACCAGCATGAATCAAATTGGAGTGGAGTGAAAGAAGCCATAATAGAGCCATATCCAACACAGAATGGAACAAACAGAAGCATGGATAATCTCTTCGTGGTAGGATGGCTCAAGTCCAGCTTCACAGTGGAGCAAATGGTTTAATTGGTGGTTGATGGGTTTGTGTTTATCTTTAAGAACATCTAAATATATGGGGCAATATTTGCTGTGAAACTCTGGCCAGTTTTCAAGCACAGGTCTTTAGTAAGTGCTGTAGAAACTATTCATGGAGACAGGACCGATACTGCTACTGCTGACTCTAGACTCAGGAGTGGTGTCCGCCAAGACATTTTGGGATGTAGGTTCACCTAGATCATTATTAGGATCATGCATAATTTGTAAAGCTGTATAAAATGTCCATAAGAGTTATCTTGGGATTAGATATTATGAATATTTGAAACAAGTAAATATTTTTATGTTTAATACTAAATGAATTCTTTTTCTGTTTTCTGAAGGAATAATTTATTCACTAAGAAAAGGTGCTTTGCTGTCATATAAACACACACATACACTTTGGTAAATGTACATATATATTCTATCTATCTAGGAAATATGGAGGGAATTTCCTTTTTCTTTCCTTTAAAACTAATCAATGAGTAGGAAGGTAATAAATTTTGGCAATTAGTGTTTTTCCCTTGTGCTTACCTCTAAACTGCTACACTCTTTGGAAATCTGTGTCTCTTTTAATTCCATGTTAAATTTCTTTTCCAAATGCCTGAGTAAATTTGCTGTCAACTTCAAAAGTACAAAGTATTTTTTTAACTTTATTGTAAAAAAAGAAAGTGCATAAAATTATATTCGTAGCAGATAAAAAGCTCTTTGGAGATAATTTAAGAGGAGGAAACATGCTCTGCAAAGATAATCTGAAATATTTGGGACACCATTCCCTTCAGAGCCAAGAGCAAGAACTGGATTTCAAATCTCAGTTTGTTTCTGTGGCCGTGTGGCAAAGTGTCTAATAGGTCGAACTCTGAAGGTAGATGGATGTAGATTTGAATTCCTGCCATGTTTGTAATTAACTATGTGTTGGCATGTTTCTTAACCTCTAAATCTTTAGTAGGTTCCTCAAAATTATCAGACTAAAAATAATGCCTTTTTTCTAAAAGAGTTATTGAAACAATTCAACAAAATTGTGTGTGTGTGTGTGTGTGTGTGTGTGTGCACGCATGCACGTGCCTAGTAGAGTGGATGATTGATTAATATTAGCTGTTATTATCTTATTATTGTTTTATTAATATTATATATTTCAGCAGAAGTAATACATTGAAAGATTTCTCATTCTCTTCTTTAGATCTGTATAAATTGAAATGAAATCTAAAATATTCTTGAAGGGAAAGGTATGCCAAAATAAAGCTTAAATAATGTCAAGAGGCATGCAGGAAGAAAGAGTAGTTGCCTCTATTTGATAAAGCAAGCTAAACCTTTGTTCGAATAGCTTTCTCTTCCTAAAATGGCTTTAGCTACTTGATAGGCACTAATTCATTTTTCCTGGCTTTGCTCAGGACAGTTTTCTTGACGAGACTTTTTTTAACCTTTCATCCTCTTGTACCTTCCTTTTATCCCCAGCTGTGTGGAGCTGACCACTCCCTTGAACCCACAGCTGCTATCTCTAGTGTATCTGGCGTGTAATAGATGGTGATTCTTAATGGAGGCTTAAGTATATGTCCACTTAATAGGCTGTAAATCCTTCCAGGTTTTATTTAGTTATTTTATCTTCAGGACCTAGCAGGTTGTAGGAGTTTCATGTAGTTTTGATGTGTGAATGAATGAAGCAGACTTTGTGTATTATGAAATACGAACAGAAGCTGTCTGAATGCTGCCAAATCCCAAGTTCCCTTGAGTTAAGATAGTGGCCTCTATCTTCTATACTCCTGAGCTATTTCTACAATTAGAATAAACTGTCAGAAAGTATGCCATGATCACTTGCTCTGAGCCCAGCATTCTATTCTGTGGTCCTGAAAACCCAGTGGCATGCATTGATATGAATAAACTGGAGGGAAATAACTTTTCTGAAGGTAATACATTGATCCCTCTGAGGATGGACCCATGCCTGTAATTGTAATACCATAGATAGCAATCCAGAATTACATGTTTGATGGGGCTTAGAAAGGGAATGGACATTCATATGCTATAGTCAGCTGGAGCACATTGCCACTACAGCATTTACTTAGGCCCCTCGGAAAAGGAATTGTGTGTTTAAGGAGGTGGGGAAAGTAATTTGCTCTGTGAAAGCTTTAGGAGTTCTGATGAATTGTTTTTCCTTTTTTTTTTTTTTTTAACTTACAAATGGGTCAAGAAACCTGGGGACAGTTTTACAAAAAACAAATTTGTGCACAGCAGGTTGGTTTTAGTTTTGAAAATAGGGTCATGCTGATTCATCAATAATAAGAAAAAATTTGTTTTGATCCAGCCTTATCCTCTTGGCCTTTTAATTCCTTACAATTAACCTCCTTCTACCATCCTTCCATCACCACTCCCAGCTTCATAGAAGTATGGTTATTTTATCTTTCCAAAGCATAATCATATCTATTATCTATTTTGTATGCTTTAATTCCTTTAAGTATCTAAGGTCACTATTATCAATAAGCTTTATTATTCTTAATCTCCTCTCCTTATTCCTTCTACATGCTCAAAATGCCCTGCTATTTTTAACCCTTCTCTCAATTTTTTTCTATTGTTCTACTTCTTTACTAAAGCATTAGTTAGAAAGTTGTAGTACTTTTTAAATCCTTACTAATTGTCAGAGCTCGTATACAGTCTTTCCCAGTAGGTTCCAACTAGTACTGATCAACAAGGACATTTAATCATACAAAGTTTTAGACTATGTGTATAGATACTAAATTTTGATAAGTCTGAGTTTGTTATGAGGAATATCTACCTTTATAAATCACTCACAAAGTGGTTTTGATTGTTAGTTGGGTTGGTGGTAAGAAAATATGTATACTGTGTATTTTCTACTTAACTACTGGCCTCTTTCAACTAATAACAGTTTAATCGTTAATTGTTTCAATCATTTCTTGGAAACTTCTTGAGTTTTGAGGTTATGCATCACATTTGAATCTCAAACAACGGGCAATAAAGTATTTGAATTAAGTTGATTTTAAGACAATTATGGTTACATTTTTTACTGTTTGTCTTTTTAATTTGCTGAAAGAAAAAGTACACTTTTAGTTCTTATGGTGAGGCACCTGTTTAATGACAAGTGTTATTGGATGGAGTAAATAAGAGGTAAGCAAGCTCATTGAAAGTATAAGATACAGCATTTCTCTAAAGGAAGCATAGGCTGGCATTGATGATTAAACACATGACTGCGTGAAGTTAAATCAGAATACAATGTATTGATAATTATGTATCAAAAATACATACTTTTTAGAATCATAGAGACTTCAAATGTCATCTAACCTCATCCCCTACATGATTGTATCACATGAGACATTTCTGTGGAAAAGATGATGTTTGAATTGACTCCCCATCATGGTAAGACATTCCCTAATATTACCATGAAGATTCTTGATGAATTACACTGTGAAAGGCAACAAACTGAACTCTGTTTCTGCTGTGTAGCTCCTTTACAAATGCAAACCACCCTGTGATTTAACCACTTAGATAGGTTGCCAGCTGTGAAAAAGAACTATATCTTGCTAATTTCTACACGTTATAGAGCAAATTGAAGCTATAACCCAGATCTCTACCCACTCTCATCTTGTGCCCAGGTACTTTCTTCTACAACTGCTTACTTCTCTTTTTTAAGTTTGTGGGTCATACAAAGTTATTGTTTAATTTTTTTTGAATATGTTCAGCATTAGAGAACAGCATCAGACAATAATAATATATATTTACTTACTATTTTAAGGAAGGAGGAAAACACAATTTCTACTGAAGTTTAGTTAAGTTTCTTAGTGAGGCTATCAGTGATTAAGCCCATTCATGTTAAACTTGAGCTTCCTAGGATATATAGTTATGAAATTGAACTCTAACTCCTAGTATATATAATTATGAAACACTTAAGTCAGGCCATTGATATATAGAATATTATTCTGCATTTTACATGTTTGTAACTCCTATGTCCCTTCCAAAATAAAAAAAATAAAATAAAAATTTGTAACCTTGAGAATATGGGTGATCTCTCTAGTTCATTTAATATGCTTTCCCTGAACCCTCCCCTCAGGGTCCTAGCAAATGGTGACTCCAAGGTGGATTTCACAAATGTTCTATTATTGGTTTTTAATTTTGCATTAAAATTTGCAATTGTACAAATAGAAGAGGTATACTCTGGGGAAAATATTACATAAGTTGTTATTGAAAAAACAGTAGCAATCAAGAATCTGATTTTATTATTTCTCATATATTGTAAAATCATAAAAATCTGCTTCAAAATGAGTGATTCATATAAATCAATTCATTTTTGGTGTGCAGTTGTCTAAAAACTGAAATAAAGCACTGTTAAGTAGGATCTAAAAAGCTTGGATTCAAAGCCCAGCTTTCCCATTTAATAGCAGTGATTATTCTAAGTACCAGATTCTTTCACTTCCTCTTGTGATTATTCATCAGACCTTGATATTTAAAATAATAGTACTTGATGCTGAGTTGATCTAAACCACAGACTTGAGCATTTATATCATACAAGTATACTTTTTTGTCCACCAGGTAATACAATACTTATTTTATTTTAAAAACTGTCATCAAAATGAAAACATAAAATTATGTATTATACTCATATGTACATACCTACATAAAATATTCTTCTGTAGATATCTCATAACCTCCCGAGAATCTACCTATTGAACTGTTTTATTTAAAATGTGGTCCGTAGATCAGAACCAATTTACAAATTGTTCTCATTGTTTTTCAATATAAGTATATCAACAGTTTACTGGTTATCAGAGGGTAAGAAATGGGGGTGGTGGAGGAGGGGAGGGGATCAAATATATAGCTATGGGAAGAGAATTGACTGGGTGGTGAGCACACAATGCAGTTTATAGATGATGTATTATAGAAATATACACTTGAAAGCTATATAAGTTTACTAACCAATGTATCCCCAATAAATTTAATAAATAAATTTATCTTTTAAATTTTTAATAATATCGATAGCAATAAAATATTTAAGTTAAGTGTCAGGTTTTTTATTTTGTTTTGCTTAAATTTCCAATCCATCAGGGTCCAATTCTTTGGTAAAATGCCATAAATATCAATAACTAGAAATGATAATTTAGAAAAAGAAAGCATAGAAAATTACAAGCCAGATTTTTAAATTTTATTTTATTCCAAATACATTATTAAATTGCTATAACAGTGCAGCTTCTTATTTGTAATACAATATTTATTGGCCTAAGTAGCTGGGAAATGTCTCAGTGCTTCCCCAAGGGTCTCAAAATATGACTTAGATTTAAAAAATGGGAGTCTGTGGATTCAAAATTGAGTGAAACTGATTAGAAGAGGACGTTCCTCAGTCACTTTAATTGTATGAGTGAAATTTAATGTGATAATAGATGATCTAAGTTGAGTCTGAAAAAGTAAAATTTCATTTCCCAAGTGTTCAAATTCATAAACACGGCTTTAGTATAGTTCAGGTCATTTATAACTACAATTTCACAGATAAATTTCTGTGATGCTTTCACAAAGAGAAATGATGCTGGATAAGAAAGCAGATGGCCACTTAAATATTCATAATCCAATGTCCCTTTACCTTAATTATGTAGTAAACAACAGCTTGTACTACAGTGTGTGATATATTAAGAATATGGCTAATATGTTTAAGTTCATTCAGTAGAAAATAGATGTGAATTTTGAAGGTAATAAATTCCTATCTTGGTGATACTGTAAAAGCTGTCACTAAAAAATGAACAGAAATGATACAGCATTTTTGTTATGTCTAAATTTTCATTAAAACACTATTTATTTTGTAACATGTATTTAAATGACTTTTATTCACCTCGTGGCGCCAAACAGGTGATATTCATACCTCTTAAGACTAAAAGTCATATTTGTTGTATAGTATGTGTTAAAATAATAATAAGTTCCTTTATATGACTAAAAGTTCAAAATTAAAAGAGAGGAGATAGGCCTGTTAATATAGATGAAATTTAAATTAAACAAGGAGTATAATTTTAAAAATAGTAGGAAAATAAGCACACAAAAAGATGCTAAGCAACGCTAATTATAGAAATGCAAGTTAAAACCACACTGGGCTGTAATTTCACACTCATTAGGATGGCTATTGTGAAAAAGAAAGAAAAAATGAAAAATAACAAAAAACAAACAAAAATGGAAAATAAAAAGTGTTGGCAAGGATGTGGACAAATTGGAATCTTTGTGCATTGATGGTGGGAATATAAAATGAAACAGCTGCAGTAGAGGACAGTATGGTGGTTTCTCAAAAACTTAAACATATGACTCAGAAATTCTACTTTTAGGTATATACCCAAAAGAACTGAAAGTACAGACTGGAAATATTTGTACACTAATGTTCATAGCAGCATTATTCACAGTAGCCAAAATGTAGAAACAACTCAAATGACCACTAATTGATGAATAGATAAATAAAATATGGTATACACATACAATGGAATATTATTCAGCCTTAAACAGGAATAAAATTCTGAGGCATACTACAACATGGATGAATTTTGAAAACACTATGCTAGCATTAAGACAGACACAAAAGGACAAATATTGTATAGTTCTACTTATACAAGGGACCTGAAACAATCAAATTCATAGGTCAGAAAGTAGAATACTAGATACCAGGTCCTGGGGTTGGGGAGTAATGGGGCATTATTGTTTAATAAGTGCAGAGGGATGACAAAAAATTTCTGGAGGTTCGATTCCCAGCCAAGAAACTACCCACATTAAAAAAAAAATTCCTGGAGATGGATAGTGCTTATGGTTGCCAATGACATGAAGATACTTAATGCCAGTGAACTGTATAGGTAGGAATGGTTAAAATGGGAAAATTTATGCAATGTATATTTTACCACAATAAAAATAGTGATTATATTTTTATCTCGAAAAATACAGTCTATCAAACACAGCTAGTGAGACAGAATTTTAGAATACTTTACATCTTATAAATAAATTAAGTTTTACTTAGATTTTAAGGAATGTAATTCAATTTCCTTCAATCTAGTCACCTTTATCTTTCTCCTAGGTGGTAGTTATTAGGTAGAAATGAAATTCTTATTCAAATATTATCTGGTTTTTCAAAAAGTTGGGAAAAAGAATTTTATTTATTAACCTTAAATAAATTTATACACACACACACACACACACATACACACATATATCAGATGAACAGTATGAACACATTCAGCCATAGATGCCTCTATTTTTCATATCACATGGCTGAATATGATGAAAAGTCCCCAGCCATGTAATATGAAAAATAGAGACATTTATAGCTGAATTTTTTCCAACAGCCCTTTTATATATTTATCTAGATAGCTGTTCTGAATTGAGTGCAAAATGAAGCTCTTAAGAAAAATCTGGAATAAGTTACATTTAAACATATAAAATTTGTGGACCAAACATTACAAAAAGAGAAATGATTTGAAGTTTCATAAACATTTTAGACTATATTAGAAAAGTTCTAGTTTATGTTGAGTTACTATCATCGAATTATAGGGTTGCTGGTTTTGATTTCTACAGTAGTAATTAAATACTTTCAAAAATAAATACTTTAGATGCTACTTATAATACTAACTCTGTTTTGCAAATGAACTATTTCTTTTGAACATCATTTTTTTCTTAGTAGTGCTAATCACATGAAATAAACCACCTGCCCTGGAGGAGTTTGTCACTCAGAAAGAGTTATAATGTGTGCATAGTATGATATTTTCACATATTATATGAAAAGTAAATTTTAGTGATAAGAAAAGTTTGTCTTCCCTAAAGAAAAAATACATTACTTTCATTAAGATAATAAAGGGTTTTGGATTGACATCGGTTTTTCCTATACTTTCAATGACATAATTCAACTATGTAAGCCATAGAGAGCTTCATTTCTCTGTTTTATTCATTTCTTCCCCCTTGTAAAAAGATATTCTTTTTTATCTGTAATTTTTTGGCTTTCTAATTTAGTTCTGGGCATATTTTATTATTTCACAGTTCAGTTTCTTATTTTAATGCCCATGTTTTGAGATCTCTAATAAACAAATACAATAAAATAAAATTATGAAGGTAGTAACCAGGAAAAATTTGCAAAATAAATAAATCTAATGTTAAGAGGCACAGATGTGGTTAACTAATTGTGCTGTATGAATCCAGAGACAAGAACACAGACTTCTGTCTGGTCACTTCCACATGCTGTGATTTTTATGACTTTGATTTAGATATTCGATGTGCAATTTGATAATAGATAATGACTTTGTTGTGTGGAATTGTGAGGGTTGAAATCAGGAATGGCATTTCTATGTGGCCGGTATACATCTATTTGCAATTTGAAGTCAGATGAACAATTACCTCTTCTAGGAAACTTTTCTACTTCCACCTGTTCATGTTTAGGATACATGATTACTATAATTTCTTTTCTTTTTTTAGTCCTTCTGATACCCAGGTCAAGATAAGCATTTCTTAGTTTCTTGCATTGATATGAGAAGGTTTTTTCATCATTAGGTGTGTAATGCCCAAAGCCTTAGATTTAATGCAGGAGTCTCAGGTCTGCCTTGGATTCTAATTTCTTTATTGTAACCAAGTTCAGGGCTCCTTTTCTCACCAGCGCTCTTACCAGTCAGCTTGGCTGCCTGCTACTTTAGCTTTCTATTTTTATTTCAATCTTGCAAGCACAATTGTACTATAGCTTTTGTGTGTGCGTGTGTGTGTGTATTTCTAGGTGTTATCGTAGGAATGTTTCTGTGTTTGGCTTAATCTAAATTTTTTTGGAGTTAGAACTTGTTTTGATGGTATTCAGTGTTCAGTGGAACATTTTTAAAGATTTGTAAGAAAGTAAGTAGTTCAAAGTGTTTTTGGAAGACTATTTTGATTATGCCTTGTGAGTACATTAGAAAATAGAAGACAGTAGATTAAGATGCTATTTATTTAGTACCTTTGATGAATACTGAGAGATATCAGGTTTTAAATTGAGCACACAAAAATATTACTAAATGCAGTCTGCATTTTTTGAATGTATATAGAGTAGTTCCTTGCAACTGTGTTAAAAACTATTATTGCAGATTTTTTTCCTCAAAAGGAATTCATAATTGAGAGAAAAGTAAGAGGGAACAAATTGAGCCTTTAATATGCCAGAATTATCAACATTTGGTTCATTATCTATGAAAAAAGATTTGTCATTGACAGTTCTGTACACTGTGTAGCTTTAGTTTTATCTGAGAATGCAAGATTAGAAAAATAATGTCTGGATAAGAAGGGAGAATTTAACAAAGATTGAGGCTGTTGTTCTATATTCTAAGCTATGTTACTAATTTTCCCTTTTTAGTTCATATTTTTATTTTGCAGTCATTCTAACAAAAAGCCTTTCATAAATTTAAAAATATGTTCTAATAAATCCTTTCTGAAATAAGTAAAAAGAGACTACCATATTTATTCAACATAGGAGTCTTAGTAAATTTAATTTCAAGTCTAAACAGAGAGGACGTAAGTTCTGGTCATTTTTTTAATGCATTTTTATTGTTAGACTTATTGGGGTGACATCTGTTAGCAAGGATTACATAGGTTTCAGGCATACAATTCTACAGTGAAGTTCTGGTCATTTTAATTTCTCATTTTATTAATTGTTTTCTTGCTTTTAACTCCTTTTTATTTTCTTCTCACTTTTTCCCCCATTCCCCATCAGTGTATTTCTTTCCTCTCTCTTATTCAAAGTAGAGAGTGAATGAATACTCATAGATTAGTACCATTTTGACCTTAAATAGTGACTCATTCTGTTTATGTTCTAAACTTAGCAATTTGAAGAATCTCATGTAATTAAAATGGGGTTTTCATATAAATTAGATGGACTAACCTGCCCTTTCCTGCTCTTTGAACGTAATTTAAAAAGTGAAGGCTGTAATTTCCATTTTGTCTTGAATTAATAATATATCACATCATTCTCATTGATGAATTATATTATATAGGGTCCTCTGTCAATCATAGAGTACCTTGGGAATTCATTTCTCTCCAAGTCTTTCTCTGAAGTTACTTATCCATGGTATTTTATTTTATTTTTTTAATTCATTTTTATTGTTAGACTTATTGGGGTGACATCTGTTAGCAAGGATTACATAGGTTTCAGTCATATAATTCTACAGTGCATTGTCAGCTTGTTGTATAATAAGTTCACCACCTAATGTGACTTCTCTTTCCATCACCTTCTATTTAGCTTCCCCTCCTTCCTCTCCCACCCCCTCCCCTTTCTCCCCTCCCTAACCCACTCGTCCCCAAATAAACATTAAACTATTGATTGTGTCCATGGGTTATTTGTTTGTGTGTTCATTTCTTTTCTCTTTGTTGTTAGTTTTATATTCTGCATATGAGTGATGTCATACAGTTCTTTGTTTTTT